>JASAOD010001690.1:0-15150 GCA_030849845.1 Crithidia brevicula | reverse complement strand
TATACGTGCATTGAAGGACGCGGCCGCGATAGGAATTATTTATTTAAAAGGTATCCGTTCACTAAGTGCAATGAATAAATCTTGAGCAGTGAAGGACGCAGCCATTACTCGAGCAGCCCAATCTAATTGAAGGCGGATTGGTTGGATGTAAATGAATCGCCACTTCACGCATTGAAGGACGCGGCCGGGCATGAACTGAATTAATATTCTTGAGATAATTCAGCCTCCTTAGCGGCACCATCTCGCCCTCGATCTTTGCGGCTCCGCTAATTGTGAACCGTTAACCCCTTATGGAACAAATCCAGTCTCCTTGGCGGCACCTTCTTCACCGGGTCTTTGCGGCTCCGCAGTTTGTTCCACCTTTTATCCCCAGCGGCACCCTCACCCGAGTCATCACCTTCCCCCCGCACACTCCTCTCCCGCACGCCCCAAAAACGCTCCCCCGAACAGGCTTTTCAGCAATGAATAGAGTCAGCGGGGGTGGCCTGGCGGGGGCAGCCCGGCCAAGTCTGCGGGGTAGGCCACTCGGGCCATGGGCGGCACCGTTCCCCCCGAGCCTCCCTGCCCCAGCAATGAGCCGCCACATAGGTTTTTGCCTAGAAACCGGGCCCAGCCGGGCCGCCAGACCCCCAAAACTAGCGACGCGAGAAAATGAGCACCGTAAAACATAATCAAGTGAAAATCAATTTGTTCATATCTTGGGGCGAATAGCTATTAAACAAAAAAACTCTCGAGGAAAAAGATTCGATCTTTGACCAAAAAGTCGTGTTTCATTCTTTTCCAAAAACGGTCAAAAATAGGCGTTTTTAGCACTTTTTAAAAATATATAAAATTTGACCCCGTAGATCGCACTTTATCTTCCGGAACCGTCGGAGCAAATCGATCGAAAATTGAGATGCAAATAGATAATTTGGGGTTATTATACATTTTTAAACAATCAGCCGATTACCTCCTACCGCACAAATTTTCCAAAATCGCCGAAAGTGGCTTTTTTAAGGAAAAATAATAGGGTACCCACTCTAGTCTAACTTGTAAAACGTAAAAACTATATTACGAATATATTCTATATTCTCCATGTCGTTGAACCCTAACCCTAACCCTAACCCTACCACAACAACAACAACAACCACCAACCACCAACCACCAACCACCAACCACCAACCACCAACCACCAACCACCAACCCTAACCCTAACCCTAACCCTAACCCTAACCCTAACCCTAACCCTCACTCTACCCCTAAGGCTAACAACAACACACACGCCCACCACACCACCACCACCACCAACAACACAAGACTCGCAGGAGATACCCCACCAGCGAGGGCAACGACATGGAGAACACAGGTGTAACCCACCACCACATCCACACCACCACTACCCTCTCCTACTCGCCTTACCACCACCCTCCTACCTTTAAGCTGCGCGGCCCCGCTGATCGTGCCACCTTACTCCCTGGAATGAATACAGTCTCTTCAGCTAGGCCCCTCGGTAAAGAGCCAAATAGGAGAGGAAAGTAACCTATCTCTTTGGCACGGAAGGACGCAGCCACCTACGGTGTGAGTAGCTCATAAGGTGGGTGAGCAGGTGAGGTGGATGAAGCGCATCTCCCTCGATGAGCCGGTGGCTAAAGAGATAAATGGATGAGAGCAGCTGGCTGCCGCCTTCGCATTGAAGGACGCAGCCATGTTCTGAATGAATAGCTGATGCAGCGGACAAGGATGTCAATAGAAAGAGTCACAACTCTTCAGACCAGCTTCCTGTTGAGTGATTGAACGAGTGAATGCGGTGAGCTGCGGCTTTCGAAATGAAAGACGTGGCCATGCATCGGGTGAGTGAAAGAGCGTGTCTGCGAATATTTGGGCTGGATGAATCACAGATCTTCAGGTAAGGAGTTTGATAGATGAGCCAGTGAATGAGTAGAGCTACACTACCGTTCCAGAATTGAAGGCCACGGCCATCTATTGATGAGTAAGAACTGAGACGTACGAGCACATAGACCAAACAGATCACATCTCCTAAGACAAGCGTATTCGTAAAGGAGTGGATGGGTGGCTGGGCTTCCTTTAGGCTTTCACATTGAAGGATGCAGTCACCCATTAAATGGATGGATGCTTTGGAAAGAATCCAGTCTCCTTAGCGGCATCCTTTCGCTTTCAGCTTTGCCCCTCCGCTGTGGGTGATCTGTCGTCCTTCCTGGCGTGAGTTCAGCCTTCCCAGCGGCTCCCTCCCGCGTTGAATTCCTGTGGCCCCGCTAACTGTGAGTCAGTCACCCCTCTTGGAACCAGCTAAGTCTTTCCAGCAGCACCGCCTTCACAGAGACTATGCGGCCCCGCTGGTTGTGCCCTCTTGTCCCCTGGAATGTATCCGGTCTCCTTGGCGGCACCCTCTCACCCCTCATCCTTGCGGCCCCGCTAATTGTGAGCTGATCACCCCCCGTAGAGTGACCTCAGTATTCCTAGCGGCACCCTATCACCTTTAAGCTTTGCGGCTCCGCTGATTAAGCAACATGCTCCACGGAGCAAGTCCAGTATCCTCAGCGGCACTCTCTTGCCTGTATGCGTTTCGACCCCGCTAACTGTGGGCCCACCATTCCATTTTCAGATGACTCCACTCTCCCTGGCGGCACCCCACCCACAGGGTGTATGCAGCCCCGCTGGTTGTGCTCCGATCCTACTTCTTGAAGTTAGCTTAGTCTCCTTTACGGCACCATATGCCTCTAAGCTTTGCTGCCCCGCCAGTTGTGATCCGATCATCTCTTTTGAATCACTCTAGCCTCACTGGCGGCACCCCCTTCCTGGGTCTGTGCGGCCCCGCTGATAGTGCCACCTTGCTTCCTGGGATGAGTCCAGCCTCCTCAGCGTCACCCTCTTGCCTGCAAGCTGTGCGGCCCCGCTGGTTCTTCCAACTTACTCTCCGGAATGCATACAGCTTCCTCAGCGGCACCCTCTCACCTTTAAGCTGTGCGGCTCCGCTGATTGTGCTGCCTTGCTCCGTGGAGCGGATCCAGTTTCCTCAGAAGCCACGCTAACTGTACGCTGATCATCTTCTTTAGATGACCCTAGCCTCCTTGAAGGCACCCCCTTTCCCCAGGTTCATGCGGCCGCGCTAGCTACGAGCTGATCATCCCCTTTTGATGTGTCTAGACTCCTTGGCGGCACCCTCTCGGCTTTAAGCTGTGCGGCCCCGCTGATTGTGCCACCCTGCTCTCTGGGATGAGTCCAGTCTTCCCAGCGGCACCTTCTCACCTTTACGCTTTGCAGCCCCGCTAATAGTGAGCTCATCGTCCTCTTTGGAACAAATCCAGTCCTCTTCGCGGCACCCTCTCGGCTTTAAGCTGTGCGGCTCCGCTGATTGTGCCACCTTGCTTTGTACATGGCCACTCTCCTCATCAAGTCAGCACCCGCCCCCCCCCCAGGTAAAAAGCCCTTTAAAACACGCACCTCAGCGCAGTGTCAGAAGCCACCGTAGAGAAAACGTCACTTCTTTCAATCGTAAGACTACAATATGGGTCTTTTGAGCCATGGGCAGCACTCTTTTTCCGACCCCCACCCCTCACCGGAGTGGCCACCCACATAGGTTTCCCCATAGGAACCCGACCCCAGCACCACCAAAAGCAAGGTCATGTGAGACAAAGTGTCAGAATACAGAATGTCAAAACACCTTCCTTTTATATATTCACGCAGCTCATACGCAGTATAACGTCGAAGCTTTCGAGCGAAAACCTCTCACCAAACTGGGTAAAATTGTGGTGCCAGGTCCAAAATGTACTTGAACAAAATGTGGTGATTCAGCCGAAAAATGGCGCAAACACCACTTTCAGGCAGCAACATCTACCTGAATGTTATGAGCAAATGCCGCGAAAACAAAACACAGAGGTAGCAAACATCAGTATTGATCTACCCTAACAATTATGTGTTTCTCCAAACTTTCTTGGGCGGGACATGTTTGCCCCACGAACAGGAAGTCCCCCCGCCCCCCCCCCTCAGCACCCACATAGGTTTTTACATAGGAACCCCGCCCCAGCCGACCCGAAAGCTGACCAAAATTGGCGACGCGAGAAAACGGGCACCGTTAAACATAATCCAGCGAGAAATAATTTGTTCACATTCTGGAAATGCTTCCAATTAAACAAAAAAACTCTCGAGAAAAAAGATTTAAGTTTTGACCAAAAAGTCGTGTTTCATTCCCCCCCAAAAAATGTCCAAAATAGGCGTTTTTTGTACATTTTTAGTGTATTTATAATTTGGGTCCTCAAGACGCTATTAAAAGTCCATCAACCATCGGAGGTAATCGCTCGAAAATTCAGCAGTGAAAAGTAAAAAAAGGCAAAATTTTGCTTCACAATTATCAGCCGATTACCTCTCACCGCACGAATTTTCGAAAATCGCCGAAAGTGGCTTTTTTAAGGAAAAATAATAGGGTACCCACTCTAGTCTAACTTGTAAAACGTAAAAACTATATTACGANGTAAAAACTATATTACGAATATATTCTATATTCTCCATGTCGTTGAACCCTAACCCTCACTCTACCCCTAAGGCTAACAACAACACACACGCCCACCACACCACCACCCTAACCCTCACTCTACCCCTAAGGCTAACAACAACACACACGCCCACCACACCACCACCACCACCAACAACAACACAAGACTCGCAGGAGATACCCCACCAGCGAGGGCAACGACATGGAGAACATTGCAGCATGCAACAACCACACTCATCTCCTCAGTTGCACCACCCCAGCTAGCATCAGCAAGTTGCAACCAACCCTACGCGACCGCAGTGGAGAAGACCAACTGAGAGAAACAAGCAGCTCGCCAACGCCATCACCATTAGGACAGTGCAGCTGCGCCAACCCGCTCATACTAACAAACGTGACGCCCTCAACAGGAATGCACGCCAACGTGCCCGTGACGACAAACTGTGTGAGGTCTACAGCTCCCATTACGCTTTCGAGAAACGCAGTCTCCTGCAACGCGGAAATCGTCACCCCAAAGGAAACTCTGTTCATTGAAGTTGCCCGATCGCGAAGAGGCAACAGCCCTCCAAAAGCGGGCTGTCCACTTAGAACATCCACAAAGGTTTCAGACAACCCTTTGCAACAGGAGCATCGTTCCTCCCTACTCACCCAGCAGTACGTGTACAAGAATAGGAAACGCCCTCTTACAGGTCCTGAGGCTTTGTCGAGAGGCAGTAAAGCACATGTGGATAGCTTTTGGTGTACTTGCATTTCTGCCTCGACCCAAGTCGTCCTCCTCACTGTTACCTGGCGGTAGTGCACAACCTTTGTAGACATCGGATACGCACCTACACCAGTTTCACCACCAGAGAATCCGCTGCAGATGGAAGAGAGGAGGGAACCACCCAATCGCGGCAAGCTGCCACGCAAACTATCCTAAACAGCCCAGCCCTGACATGAACACGGGAGGGGCAGGCTGGTCATCGCCTGCTGACTTTCCGATGTCAGCTTGCTACAGATTTGTGGTTGCATGGGCGAGAGGTGCAAAAGCGTGCTTTGAGCCATGATAGCTATGCAACACAACACGAATTGCATACTAATGGGAGAAGTAGCTGAGTCGCCAAAACACCTCTGTGGAAAGCTGATGGCGCTATCAGCAGCCTTGAGGGTGACATCTCGGTGGAGGAAGTGCTGCGCACATCGGCAGGCTTACAAATAACAAAGCAGCCTCAAAGAGAGACTGTACTCGTGAAAGGAGAAAGCAGCGAGTGCAGCGGACACTGGCACCTTGAGGGATGATGAGATGATGACTATTGGAGAGAGAAAAAAGCCCTATCATCTCATCGATGAGCGCTGCTTCAGTTCTGCATTCCACATGCTTGTCACAGATATGCAATGTAAAAAAAAATGATTTTTGCTTCGTACATAAGAATCACCGAAGTTACAGCACCCTGCATTAGTGCAGAATAAATTCACAGAATTTAAGTTGAAAAGGCCAGACAAGCGAAAAAGAAAGAGAGGGAAAGATAAAAGTGAAGTCACCCCAAATCAAGAGAGTATGGCAAAAGGCATTCACCCAAACATCACCATACGTGAAAGAGGAAGCGGGCAGTATGCTGTGAAAGTGGAATTCTGCACACTTGACAAACACCCGCATCAATCGCGCAACATACGCCGCTCACAATACCTGCGGCAGATTACAACGAGTGCCACCCACGCAGAACGATCAACCTAGTGCTGGATTGTATTCATGTGGTATAGAAGCTCAGTAGTCTGCCTTCCTTTGCACGCAGTTGGCACTTTGCTTTTGATTCAAGTACTTTTCCAACGCCAATTGAGACATAAGTATAAGTACAAAAAAGCTTGAATGTACTATTCCGCTTGTCCTTTTCTGGTATCGTGGAATGCGTTCGGAGGTTGAGAACGAGGTAGGAGAGGAGTGAGGATGGGTAAACAATACACCTGTCGTAAACGCATCATAACTTATCTCGTGGAGATTTTCATCTCCGGTGATTCTACGTAAGGCTTCTACCGAGCCTCCATGTTTGCTCAAGTTATCTTGTTGATTTACTCACGACAAGGGAAATAAGTTCTCGACCTTCCAGCCTCCCTGGGCACCTGCCTTGCAGCCAGGAGGGCGAAGGGCGGGAAACTGACCAAACTTACGGCGCAATAGCGCCACAATGCCCGAAGGAGTCAAACAAAAAAAACAGGAAAAATAGAGAAAGAACGTACAGGAAGGTAAGAGAAAAATTAAATAAACACCATTTTTTTTTTTTGAAGACAAAGTTCACCTACCTTCAACTCAGACAACGAGATCAGAGGACAAGGCTAAAAGGGGGAGAAGAAAAGAGGAGAGTAACGGCAGCACATTCATCATTGGCGACATGTCGCAATTCCAGGAAAAAACCTGCTTCACGGACAACACATAATGTATCTGAAAATCGAACGAGCAAAACAAATTGGGTATTGACCATCAATACCTCGCCCGATTCTGCAAGATCAAAGAGTAAATATTTAAAAGAGAGTTTGAGTTCTCAAAAACAACAAAGATATCAAAAAAATGTAGTGTTGAAAAAGGAAGAGCATATGAACAAGAAAAACGAATGCACGAATGCAAAAGAGAGACTGAAGCATTTGTCTCTTTTAGCGGGTTTTTTTGGTGCAGTTTTGAATACTTAAAAAATCAGATGCATAGAGGTTGCCACAACCGAACAACACACATTTTGTGGACCTGGCCGCCTCTCTCGTCAAGTGGAAGTATCGGTGAAAGGCGGCAGAAACAACTCCCTCTGCAGTAGTCACGTTCCTCCGACGGTCATCAAAAAAGCCGAAACAAAGAAAAAAGTAATCTAGAAGCGGCGCTGAAGAGTGAAACACCTGCGCTTTTATGGAGAGAACTGTTAGGTTGGTTTGCAGCAAAACGGATGAGCCGAGTACTAAGCCAGAAACCTGATCGTCCATCCCATTTGGGCTCAAAGATGATGCGCTCCCAGTGAAAAAATGAGAGGTTACACAGAGGCAGCCCCTCAAGCCGCTCTCAAATACATTCCCTTAGAACTCAGTCGCTGTATTCCATCGATGATCCCCGTTCGTCCTCATCTGATTGGAAGATAAGCTCGCAGCTCGGTGGGCGGCTGCGCAGCAATTGAAAATCTAGCCGTTCACAATGCTTCACAGTGATGTGTTTAAGGTTTGGTGCACCAACGAGACCGATGAGAGAACGCAGCTGGTAGTTGGAGGAGACGTCGACCTCCCTCAGATGCGGGCATTCGCTTAGACCCTCCACATCCTGTAGTCCACACTGGTGGGCCACAACCTTCTCAAGCCGCGGCGCACCAGCGAGACCGCGGAGGGAATGCAAATCGCTATTGCTGGAAACTTCGACCTCCCTCAGATGTAGGCATTGGCTCAGACCCTCCACATCCTGAAGATTACACATCTGGGCCGCAACCTTCTCAAGCCGTGGTGCACCACCAAGACCGGCGAGAGAACGCAGCTCGCGGTTGTTGTAGACGCTGACATCTCTGAGCTGCGGGCATTGGCTCAGACCCTCCACATCTTGAAGATTACAATTAAAGACCACAACTTTCTCAAGCCGTGGTGCACCGCCGAGACCGTGGAGAAAACGCAGACCGCTATTGTTGGAAACGTCGACCTCCCTCAGATGCGGGCATTCGCTTAGACCCTCCACATCCTGAAGATCACAATGTTCGGCCTCAACCTTCTCAAGCCGAAGTGCACCACCGAGACAGCGGAGAGAACGCAGCTCGCGGTTGTTGGAAACGTCGATCTCCCTCAGATGCAGGCTTTGACTCAGGCCCTCTACATCCTTTAATTTACACTGGCAAGCCACAACCTTCTCAAGCCTCGGTGCACCAGTCAGACCGCCGAGGGAACGCAGCTGGCGGTTGTTGAAAACGTCGATCTCCCTCAGATGCAGGCATTGACTCAGGCCCTCTACATCCTTTAATTTACACTGGCAAGCCACAACCTTCTCAAGCCTCGGTGCAACAGCAAGGCCGCGGAGAGAACGCAGCTGGCGGTTGTTGAAAACGTCGATCTCCCTCAGACGCAAGCATTGGCTCAGACCCTCCACATCCTGTAGATTACAGAACTGGGCAACAACCTTCTCAAGGCGCGGTGCACCAGCGAGAACGCCGAGGGAACGCAGACCGCGGTTGTTGGAGACGCCGAGCTCCTTCAGCTGCAGGCATTGGCTAAGGTCATCGACATCCTGTAAATCACAGTTATACGCCGCAACCTTCTCAAGGCTCTGTGCACCACCGAGACCGTTGAGGGAGCGCAGATCAGAGTTGCCGGAGACGTCGATCTCCCTCAGCTGTAGGCATCGGCTTTGGTCACCGACATCATGAAGCCCACACAACTGGGCAACAATCTTCTCAAGGCGCGGTGCACCAGCGATACCGTGGAGAGAACGCAGATCGGAGTTGCCGGAGACGTTGAGATAGGTCAGCATGGTGTAGCGTTCCAAGCCCGCAAATGATTGTATGCCACAACTGTCGACCGTCAAGTAGCAGAGGCGTGGCGGTAGTGGCACCATGGAGAAATCGCGCGAAAAGTTGACAGACCAAAGTTTAATGTCGCTGATCTGCATCTCTGCTGCCACACTCAGCGCACTACGCACAGTTTCCTCAACGCTTTCGCTAGCTTGACCGCGAGTGTCATGAATAGACAAGCTCGTCAAGTTCGGTAATGTTGGCAGTGTACACAGAAGGGTGCCACACCCTCCATCGCACACCGCAGCTGCGCTCTCGGTCTCCTGGTTGGAGAAGCGTGGGCAGATAGCCCCCTTATTAACGTGAATGTCTAGCGCCTCAACTCGGCTTCTCAAACGGTTGGAGAGGAGCCCAAGCAAATAACGGGATGCGTTGTCTGCCTCGATATGCACCGCCATCCCTCGCCGCTCGGCCCACCACAGCGAGTTCGCTAGTTCTGGAGACGGCATTTGTCGGTCAACTGCTTTGATATGACAAACAAGCCTCTGATCCACGACCCTCACTCGAACGCAGTCTGGATAAGGCAAAAGATAAGAAGTAAGAGCATCCAGATCCAGCCTCATCCTTGGACTCGCAGCAGCAAGGGCCAGGGCAACTTTTTTTTGAGGCATGAAGCTCATGAAGCTCATCACCTGCGCAACGCCATCCGATTGCAGAAGCGACAGTGCCTCATGAGCGTTATCTGAAGAGTTGTCCTTCAAAGTCGCGTTGAGGTCGTTGACGTGATATCCGTAGCGTGTGTACAGCCAATCCATGGGTGTTGCTGTTGAGTTGTGTGTCTTCGTGATTTAGAGAGAGAAAATGTTGCCTTCCCTTGAGTGAGTGGAGAACAGAGCAGTTGTCTCAACACTATGCGGTAGAAGAAGAGGTATCAAGCATCCGCACATTTCAGAGAGAGAGGGAGAAAATAAAACCAAAGAAACCACAGCAACATGCTAGAAACACCATCATGTGAATCACCCGACAATGACCGCGGTAGCTTGGCAGCCATGCCCATTACACACACACCAATCGCACTCTTTACACTTGGTGAAAACGATCATATTTCTTTCCAGCGACTCGTTTTGCTTTGCCTCGCATTGATCGCAGAATCCTGTTTACGAAGACGGCTCAACCAAGGTGGCAATTGGATTCAAACAATGTGTGTCTGAAAAGTAGATGGCATTGTGCTTTTTGTATTCAGCAACGTACACGGGAGGCACACAACCTCTGATGAGAAGATGGTAGATGATACGCTTTGATGGAAAAGTCCGGTTGCGAAGGCTGGAAACGCAGACAGTACATCCGCAGGACCAATAATCACACTGTGATCTTGAGCAGAATAAAAGCAGATAAGGGATAAGGTAATAGAAAACCAGAAACTCCGCCTCGATTCCTCAAAAAGACAAAAAACGCTGAGCAGTTCATTCGACTCCTCACGCCAAGCACCTCACGAGCCGGTGCTTGATAAAGTGGCTGAGGAAACCAGGAATGATGGCATTTGCCAAACAACGAGAAGCACGTGCTTGCTTGCAATGATGGAAGAAAAGGTCTTCATATTCCTCATTTGTAGATGCGGAGCCATGAGCAGGACAAGTACTTTTCAGAGCAGCTTAGAGCAGAGGAAAGAGAGATGCCTGCAAGAGAGCTGAGAATGTTACAATGCTACACAATACTAAGAAGGCAAAGGAAAACCATCAGTACGAACAGCAACGAAAAGGAAGCAGCAGTAAGCAGCAATCGACAGTTACCTTAGCGACGGTAAGACTCCCTTAGATCTTAGTGACCGCGGCACTGAATAAAGCTGGGAAGAGTCACCACAGCAATCGAGAAGAGCAATGCTTTACACAAGCCATCAATAACTCTCACTGCCAACTATTCTTAAGCTGTAACGTCTTTTGACCACAAGGAGACCTTGCACCCCAGCACCTCTGAGAAAATGCACGGCTACAAAAGACATAAAAAAGCTCGCTGTACTTCCATACATAAGCAGATGCTCTCTCAGCTCATCATCAACTGCGCCGCTATTGCTATCCGTCTCAACCCCAGAGAAGTAACTATAGTATCCATAAAACAGCATAGCAACTGAGTGTCCGTAGCGCCAGTTGTCGATACTGGCCAGCAGTGATCAGACGGAATGCGACTTGGAAATCATTCACCGAGGCTGACGAGAATACAAGCCCGCAAAAGAGGTGGAGAGTAACGCTTTCATCTTGAACAGCGTAAGACGTCAACATCGCTGGGCATCGAGTACCTCATCAGCCTCACTACTTACCGCACTACGCACACAATGTCGCTGACGACTGTTGCAATCGCTGAGATTCAACCAATGCAGAGGACGTTTGGTAAGGTAAGAAGCCTATAAAAGTGCATCCTGATTGATCCGTGCTGCCGCATGCTGTCAGCAAGCATCGCACCAGCTGGCACGTAAGCATCCAAGTCGATCAGTGATACGCACAACAGACAGCTTTGCCATGTCTGCGAAAGGTTTCACACATCGTATCACAAACAAGAAGGGAGCGCGTGATGTTCCAACATCAGCTCAAATGGCGCCTGAGTGACAAGAAGCTTCATTCGAAATCTGACGCTGTGTTGGGAGAGTGGCACACTACATCGCAGCATCAATCATTGCAAGTGCGCGATCACAAGTTCAGCCTCAATGTTGAAGATCAGCAGTCAACCTCAGCTGTCGCTGCTGCAATAAAAGTCATCCCTAAACCTCATCCACCACAACAGTTCCTCCATGTGCTTCCAGGAGTTTTAGCGACACAGGGACAAAAAAGTACACGGCACGCAGGAGCATCACCAGCGGTACAAAACTTGTTACCAGCGACAGAACGCCAGTCTGTGTGAGTCATCTCCAGTACCCCAATAGGTGAAGGCACTCAGACCTGCGATGTGGCCTGCACAAGCCGCATGCAAGTTGATTGACGACGAATGCATCACACATGTTCCTGTCCCACAACACGTGTCTGTGGATGACCAGAGACGTGAGTTTTTTAGTGGGAGAAACCGTTTCGTGACACCATCGCTGCATCTGACAATGAATAAAAACGGGAAAGCATAGAAAGATGACGACAGCGGGTGAGGAAGTCCGCTTCCGTGGCTTCAGTAGAGAAGCGCACCAATTGAAAACATGAGTTTACTCAGCCGCAGAAAGACATGCAGCGAGACAGCGAAGGCATCTTCCACTTTCACTACTACACCGTAAGGAAGCGATGTTCAGCGTCGCAACCTCGTTGTCAGTAACGCCATTAACGCATTGGATTGTGTGTTGTTGTTTTGTTTTTAAAGGAGCTATGCGCGTTGGTACACAGCACTTAAGTACAAAAAAAAGTTAAGGGAGGGAAGATGTGCACCGTAGCGGTGAGCATATCCATTAAAAAAAAAAAAAAAATTGAAAGGCTGTGAAGGCTGCTGGCAGCGCTGCACCAGAAAGCGGAGAAAGTAAAACAACAAAGCACCGATGACAACACGAACGAATCCGCGTGACAAAACTCAGCTTAAAGAACACAAAAATTCAGAAGAGCATAGATAGAAGTTAAATCTTCTGCATCTTATCAAACAAACTTCGGAAGAGTGAAACTTTTATACAAAAGCATTGCAAGCTTACAAAAGTTGTTAAAAGTCGTATTGTCAGTCATGTATTACAGACGCCATCGCGTGTTACACCGCGAAAAGGACCTGACAGCTTTTTGGAGCCAACAAAAGCCAAGAAAGGGAAGAAAAGAGGATGAGAATTGTGAAGTTCGGCAATAAGAAGATTAACACACCTTACTGAATGAAGCAGAAACAATTGCTCGTTTCTTTTGCCCATCCAGGGTAGGCGCTGTATAAAAAATAAAAGGAATAATTAGCTATGCGAAGCAGAAAAAAAAGGAGTGAAAGTTTAAACAATGAGGTGAGCGCCGTAGTAACAAAAAGAATACAAAATCAGCAGAACGCACCTTACACTCTTTAACTTTTACAGTCCTTCGGACCGCGAGCAGGTCAGTGTTGAACAAGCCACTTTGGCAAGTGTTCCATCACCACGTAAATGACCACTTTTCAGAGGTATTCTAGACTGCCGCAGTGAAAGCTCCGGAGAAGGCGGAACAAAAAAAAAAACAGACAACATTGGTTCTTTTCTGCCGACGTTACGTACCTCGCACGTGTGATGTCAAGTTAGCTCAATATAATTATTTGGACGCACTGATACGAGCCTCCGCGCTGCGCGCGACAGTTAACCCATACGACGCTTCAACAATCGACTTGTGTTCACAACGCTGGGCATGTGCTGTATTCGTTTTGTGTGCCCCACACGAGCACCAGCAATACGGGACGGCGTCTTTCTAGTTACGAAGGTACACGTAGGTCTGTACTACCCTTTGTACCTCTCTTTTACTTCCACCGCCAAGATGACTGGCGAATAGAAGGGGCGGCAAATCTTTACAAAAGCGAGCCGCAGGCACGCGTGCAGGTCATCAAGGCTACTGACATCGCACGATGTCGCCTCCACCCACTCCAGGCGCGGCGCACCGGCTAAGCCCGAAAGGCTGCGCAGTGAAAAGTTGTCAGACACACAAACGGGAGTGAGTTGATGACACTCTCAAAGGCCGTCTGCATCAAGCACATCGCACGCCTCAGCGCATAGGAGCTGTAGAACCGGAGCGCCACACAGACCTAAGAGACTTCGGAGTTTTGCATTGCACCAATTGTCGACGTACGCAAGCGCAGGGCAGCTGCTCAGCCCCTCCAGGTCCTGCGAGCCGCAACAAGTAGCGCGCAACGCCGGCAAATGCGGCGCGCCAGCAAGAACAGCGGGACTGGGCAGCTTGTTGTTGGAGGACACGTCGAGATTGCGGACTCGGGTGCAAAGCGTCAAGGCGGCTACGGACCGAACATCGCACAACACCGCTTTAACACGCTGTAGAGGCCTCCACGCTGCAACCGGAGAGGGATCGCGCAGCGAAGCAGCGCCATCAAGTTCCACCTCAACGATTGGCAAATGCGTTGCGGCATGTAGTGCACAAAGAGCAAAAACACCACAATTTGCCACACCTTGCGTTTTTTTTTTTTTTGCAACACAAATGGACACGCTCAACAAGTTTGCCAACAGCGATAGCGCACAGAGAAGGGTATCGCAGTGTCCTTCACACAATGACATGGTTTCGTACATGCATCTTACTTCTGAAGGGACAGTTATCCTCAGCGCTTTAACGAGATCCTTCAGCCTGCTCGATAGGAGCGTCACAACGCCACTCACAGCATTGGCGACGCTCATGACCAGCGGCAGCCCACAACGCTCCACCCATCATCGCGAGCGTGCAAAACGCGGTCCCGTTGCTGCCTGTTTCTTTGCCGTGTTGTTGGCAAACACCAAGTGTCGACGTCGCACTCGGGTGGTGCTAATGGCACCGTGGGCTGTAGGCCACCACATCAACGCCTCTGCATCAAGCCTCACCTGCGGGCTGACAGCTGGCAGCGTTCGTATGTGGGCTTCAAGGGACGCATGCGGCACAGAACTCATCACCTGCGCAAGGCCACCACCCGACAAACGTGATAACGCCGCACGCGTGTCACTGTCTGTTAAACAAGCGGAAACAGATGCGGAAAAGTCCGCCACATGACTCGCAAAGTAAGCGTCTGTGTGAGTCGTCTTGCCGATTACAATTAGGATTTATCAGTGGAAGAGGACACAATGCAAGGCTGTTTAGGAATAGCACGACATACAACAAACGTACTAGTCTTCAGAGTCATTATGAAATGTTTTTTTTTTTTCACATTTGGAGAATAAAATTAAAGCAGAGAATCGTGGACGAGGCAAAGTAGAGGATAACGAGCATGGAGAGTGGCTACTAGAATCACATTACGAGGGTCCACCGCGCGCGCTAAGCATACACGGACAGTCATCCCAGGATCGCAGTAGCTCTCATATACATTCCATGTTGTTAGCCCATTCTCGACGGGGAAAAAAGCAATTGCTTTCAACCTCTTTATGCAAGTGTAGTGCTCCATTCGAAATCGTTGGGTTTTTTCTTTCTTTCCATACCAAATATCACTCCGAATTGAGTTAAAACAAAATTGGAAAAGGAAAATTCAAAAATTGAGTGGTTAAAAGCGTTTTTTTCTTCTTAAAAAACAAATATAGAAAAGACGAATTGAAACTACAAGATAGAAAAAACAAATGTATATAGTATCTGAATT
>JASAOD010001689.1:0-15143 GCA_030849845.1 Crithidia brevicula | reverse complement strand
GGGGGGGGGCGGGGGGTACTTCCTGTTCGTGGGGCAAACATGTCCCGCCCAAGAAAGTTTGAAGAAACCAAAAGACACAACGATAGATCAGTACTAATGTTTGCTACCTCTGTGTTTTGTTTTCGCTGCATTTGCTCACAGCATTCAGGTAGATGTTGCTGCCTGAAAGTGGTGTTTGGGCCATTTTTCGGCTGAATCACCACATTTTGTTCAAGTACATTTTGGACCTGGCACCACAATTTTACCTAGTGTGGTGAGAGGTTTTCGCTCGAAAGCTTCGATGTTTTATTGCGTTTGAGCTGCGTAAACATATAAAAGGATGCTGGTTTGACCTTCCGTGTTCTGACACTTTGTCTCGCGTGACCTTGTTTTTGGTGATGCTGGGGTCGGGTTCCTCTGGGGAAACCTATGTGGGTGGTCACTCCGGTGGGGGGTGGGGGTCGGAAAAAGAGTGCTGCCCATGGCTCAAAAGGTCCATATTGTAGTCTTACGAGTGAAAGTAGTGACGTTGTCTCTACGAGGGCTTCTGATACTGCGCTGGGGTGCGTGTTTTAAAGGGCTTTTTACCTGGCGGAGGGGGGTGCTGACTCCAGAGGACGGAGCTGACTCGAGGAGGAGGGTGCCGATGTAGAGAGCCAGGTGGCACAATCAGCGGAGCCGCACAGCTTAAAGCCGAGAGGGTGCCGCTAAGAGGACTGGATTCGTTCCAAAGAAGACGATGAGCTCACACTTAGCGGGGCTGCAAAGCGTAAAGGTGAGAAGGTGCCGCTGGGGAGACTGGACTCTTCTCAGAGAGCAGGGTGGCACAATCAGCGGAGCCGCAGAGCTAATGGGCGAGAAGGTGCCGCCAAGGAGTCCAGACACATATAAAGGGGATGATCAGCTCGTAGCCAACGGGGCCGCATGAACCCGGGGAAAGGGGGTGCCTTCAAGGAGGCTAGGGTCATCTAAAGAAGGTGATCGGCGTACAGTTAGCGGGGCTTCTGAGGAACCTGGATCCGTTCTACAGAGAGAGGCAGCACAATCAGCGGGGCCGCACAGCTAAAAGGTGAGAGGGTGCCGCTGAGGAAGCTGGATGCATTCCATAGAGTGAGTTGGAAGAACCAGCGGTGCCGCACAGCTTGCAGGCAAGAGTGTGACGCTGAGAAGGCTGGGCTCATCCCAGAGAGCAAGGTGGGGCAATCAGCGGAGCAGCAGGGAGAACGGCAGGGGGTGCCGCTGAGGAGACTTTGTTCACCCTAGAGAGGACGGATAGCTCACAACCAGCGGTGCCGCAAAGCTTAGAGGCATAGGGTGCCGTAAAGGAGACTAAGCGAACTTCAAGAAGTAGGATCAGAGCACAACCAGCGGGGCCGCATACACCCTGTGAGCGGGGTGTCGAAAGGAAGAGTAGAGTCATCTAAAGGGAATGGTGGGCTCACAGTTAGCAGGACCGAAACGCTGATATGCAAAAGAGTGCCGCTGAGGAGACTGGACTTGTTCCATGGAGCATGCTGCACAATCCGCGGTGCCGCAAAGCTTAGAGGCGATAGGGTGCCGCTAAGAAGACTGAGATCACTCTACGGGAAATGATCAGCTCACAACTAGCGGAGCCGCAGGAATGAATGGCGAGAGGGTGCTGCTAGGAAGACTCAGCTCCTTTCAGTGAGGGGGATCGAATCAGAATCAGCGAAACCGCAAGGCTCAAAGGCAAAAGGCTGCTGCAGATGAGGCTGTGCTCATCTAAAAGAGATGATTTGCGCATAAATAGCGGGGCCGCAAAGATGAAGGACGAGAGGGTGCCGTCAAGGAGTCCAGACCCATCTAAAAGAGATGATCTTGTCACAACTAGCGGGCCGCAAAGCTTAAAGGCGGAAAGGTACTTCTAGGAAGATCAGGCTTGTACAATCGGCGGGGCCGCATAGACCCGGTGAGTGGGGTGCCGCTGAGGAAACTAGACTCATCTAGCGGGGATGATCGGCATACAGCCAGCGGGGCCCCAAGGCTTGAAGGCGGGAATGTGCCCCCCATGAATACTGAGGTGGTCTAAAAGGAATCGCTGGCATACAACTAGCCTTGCCGCAAAGATGGAAGGCAGCTATGTTCCACTGGGAATACTGAGCTCATCCAGAGGGGACGATTGGCTCGCAACCAGCGGAGCCGCAACGCTCAAACGCAAGAAGGTGCCGCCAAGGAGACCGGATCCATTTCAGAGGATAAGGAGGCACAACTGGCGCAGCCGCATAGTCCCTTTGAAGGGGGTGCTTCTGGAAAGACTGAACTGGTTCCAGGAAAGATGACTGGCTCACAGTTAGCGGGGCCGCAGGGCTTCAACGCGGGAGGGTGCCGCTGAGAAGACTGGGCTCACTCCAGGGAGGACGACAGCTCACCCCCATCGGAAAGGCAAACCTGAAAGTGAAAGGATACCGCTAAGAAAACTGGACTCCTTACAAAGCATCCATCCATACAATAGGTGGCTGCATCCTTCAATGTGGGAGCCCAAAAGCAGCTCACCGACTCATTCATTACTTTGCGAGCACACTTGTCTTAAGAGATCTGATCTATTTGATCCGCATCCTCACATCTCTCATTTCTTATTCATCTAGAGGTAGCTGTGAGCTTCAATGCGGGAACGGTACCTTAGCACTACTCATTCGCTGGTTCATCTATCCAACTACTCACTTGGGGGGCTGTGATTCATTAAGCCCACATATTCACATA
This sequence comes from Crithidia brevicula, assembly GCA_030849845.1. Classification (NCBI taxonomy): domain Eukaryota; phylum Euglenozoa; class Kinetoplastea; order Trypanosomatida; family Trypanosomatidae; genus Crithidia; species Crithidia brevicula. The sequence goes on along the minus strand of JASAOD010001689.1, from coordinate 12,443 downwards.
CACGCTCCATCACTCACCGGATGCGTGGCCACGTCCTCCATCCCGAAAGAGGCAACTCACCCCATTCACTCGCTCACTCATTTCCCACGAAGCTGATCTGAAGAGTTGTGACTCTTTCTATTGGCATCCATGTCAGCTATATCAGTTGCTCATTCGGAACATGGCTACGTCCTTCAATGCGAAGGCGGCAGCTAACTGTTCTCATTCATTTATTTCTTTAGCCACCGGCTCATTGGAGGAGATGTGCTTCATCCACCCCACCCTCTCACCCACCCTATGGGCTACTCACTCCGTGGGTGGCTGCGTCCTTCCGTGCCAAAGGGATAGGCTGCTTTCCTCTCCTACTCAATTCTTTGCCGGAGGGCTTAGCTGAAGAGTTTGGATTCATTCCAGAGAGGAAAGGTAGCACAACCAGCGGGCCGCACAGCTTAAAGGTAGGAGGGTGGTGGTAAGGCGAGTAGGAGAGGGTAGGGGTGGGTGGGGTGGGTGAGGGTTACACCGGTTATTCTCCATGTCGTTGCCCTCGCTGGTGGGGTATCTCCTGCGAGTCTTGTATTGTTGTTGGTGGTGGTGGTGGTGGTGTGGTGTGCGGGTGTGTTGTTGTTAGCCTTAGGGGTAGAGTGAGGGTTAGGGTGGTGGTGTGGTGTGGTGGGCGGGTGTGCTATTGTTAGCCTTAGGGGTAGAGTGAGAGTGAGGGTTAGGGTGGTGGTGGTGGTGGTGGTGGGCGTGTGTGCTGTTGTTAGCCTTAGGGTTAGGGTTAGGGTTAGGGTTCAACGAAATGGAAAATATAGAATATATTTGAAATATAGTTTTTATGTTTTACAAGTTAGGATGCAGTGGGGGTCCTTTTATTTTTCCCCTAAAAAGNGTTAGGGTTAGGGTTCAACGACATGGAGAATATAGAATATATTCGTAATATAGTTTTTACGTTTTACAAGTTAGACTAGAGTGGGTACCCTATTATTTTTCCTTAAAAAAGCCACTTTCGGCGATTTTCGATTTCGAGTGAGGTGGGAGGTAATCGATTGATAATTGAGGAGCAAAATTTGCCTTTTTTTTTCTTTTCACTGCTGAGTTTTCGAGCGATTACCTCCGGATATTGATGGAGATGTGATGGCATCTAGAGGACCCAAATTATAAATACACTAAAAATGTACAAAAAACGCCTATTTTGGACATTTTTTGGGGGGGAATGAAACACGACTTTTTGGTCAAAACTAAAACCTTTTCTCTCGAGAGTTTTTTTGTTTAATAGCTAATATCTGCGAGATATGTACAAATTAGTAACCGGCCGATTACCTTTTTCCGTGCTCATTTTCTCGCGCCGACAATTTTGGTCAGCTGGCGGGTCGGCTGGGGCGGGGTTCCTATGTAAAAACCTATGTGGGTGCTGAGGGGGGGCCGGGGGGTGCTTCCTGTTCGTGGGGCAAACATGTCCCGCCCAAGAAAGTTTGAAGAAACACATACATATCATTATAGATTAATGCTGATGTTTTCTACCTCCGTGTTTTGTCTTCGCTGCATTTACTCACAGCATTCAGGTAGATATTGGTGCCTAAAAGTGGTGTTTGCGCCATTTTTCGGCGGAATCACCACATTTTGTTAAAGTACATTTTGGACCTGGCACCACAATTTTAGCTAGTGCAGTGAGAGGTTTTCGCTCGAAAGCTTCGACGTTATACTGCGTCTGAGCTGTGTAAATATATAAAAGGATGCTCATTTGACAAAACTTACTCTGACACTTTGTCTCACATGACCTTGTTTTGGTGATGCTGGGGTCGGGTTCCTATGGGGAAACCTATGTGGGTGGTCACTCCGGTGGGGGGGTGGGGGTCGGAAAATAGTGCTGCCCGTGGCTCAAAAGACCCATATGGTAGTCTCACGAGTGAAAGAAGTGACGTTGTCTCTACGGAGGCTTCTGATGCTGCGCTGAAGTGTGTGTTTTAAAGCGCTTTTTACCTGGGGGAGGCGGGTGCTGACTCCAGAGGACGATGCCGACCTGAGGAGGAGAGTGGCCATGTACAAAGCGAGGTGGCACAATCAGCGGAGCCGCACAGCCTAAAGCCGAGAGGGTGCCACTAAGAAGACTGGATTCGTTCCGAAGAAGACGATGAGCTCACATTTAGCGGGGCCGCGGAGCGTAAAGGTGAGAAGGTGCCGCTGAGGAGGCAGGACTCTTCTCAGAGAGCAGGGTGGAACAATCAGCGGAGCCGCAGAGCTAAAAGGCGAGAAGGTGCCGCCAAGGAGTCTAGACACATCCAAAGGGAATGATCACCTCGTAGCCAGCGGGGCCGCATGAACCCGGGTATAGGGGGTGCCGCAAAGGAGAGTGGAGTCATCTTAAAGAGATGATCAGCTGGCAACCAGCGGGGCCGCAAAGCTTAGAGGCGAGAAGGTGCCGTCAAGGAGGTTGCACCTGCTACGGGAAGCAGGAGAGCACAACTGGCGGGGCCGCACAGTCCCGGTGAGAGGGGTGACGCCAAGGAGTCTCGACTCATCTAAAGGAGATGGCTGGCTAAAAGCTAGCCGGACCACGGAGATGAAGGACAAGGGGGTGCCGCCAAGGAGCCTAGAGTCATCAAAACGGGGTGATTGGCGTACAGGAAGCGGGGCCGCAAGGCTTTCAGGCAAGAGGATGACGCTAAGGAGGCTGCATCCAGTCAGGAGGCAGGGTGGAACAACCAGCGGAGCCGCAAAGAGAAAGGCAGGGGGTGCCGCTGAGGAGACTGGGTTCACCCCAGAGAGGACGGATAGCTCACAACCAGCGGCGCCGCAAACCTTAGAGGCAAAAAGGTCCCGTGAAGGAGACTGGGCTCACTTTAAGAAGTAGGATCAGAGCTCAGCCAGCGGGGCCGCAGAGACCCTGTGAGGGGAGTGCAGTCAAAGAGACTGAGTCATCGAAAGGGGATGGCTGGCTCAAAGCTAGCAGGACCACAAAGACGAACGACGAGGGGGTGCTGTTTAGGAGACCTGGCTCACCAGAGGGGACGAGCGAGTCACAAATTGCGGGGCCGCAAAGCTTGCGGGCGAAGGGGTGCCGATGTGGGTTACAGGCTTACACAGCCAGCGGGGCCGCAAAGATGAAAGTGAGAGGGTGCCGCTGAGGAGACCCTACTCATCTGGGAGAATGAGGTGGCACAATCAGCGGAGCCGCAAAGCTTACAGGCGAGAAGGTGCCGCTAAGGAGACTGGACTCATTCCAGAGAGCAGGGTGGTACAACCAGCGGGGCCACAAAGGTTGTAGGGGAGAATGTGCCGCCATGGAGACTGCAGTGATCTAAAGGGAATCATTTTCACACAACCAGCGGCGCCGCAAACATAAAGGGCAAGAGGGTGCCGTTAAGGAGACTGAGTTCACCCAGAGGGGACGATTGGCTCACAACTAGCGGGGCCGCAACGCTTACAGGCAAGAGGGTGCCGCTGAGAAGACCGGATCCATTCTTGCGAGCAAGGTGGCATAATCAGCAGAGCCACAAAGCCCAAAGGCTCGAGGGTGGCGCCAAAGAGGGTGGAGTAATCTTAAAGGGGTGATTGGGTCCCATCCAGCAGGGCCGCGGATCCAAGAGTCGAGAAGGTGCCACTGGGGAGACTGAACTCGCACGGGGAAGGACAATTGGTTCACAGCTAGCGGGAGGCAAAGCTTTAAGGCGAGATGGTGCCGCTGAGGACGCTAGACACATCCAAAGGAGGTGATCGGATCACAGCTGGCGGAGCCGCACAGACCCAGGAAGGGGGTGCCGCCAGTGAGGCTAGAGTGGTCTAAAAGAGATGATGGGCTCACAGCTAGCGGGACCGCAGAGCTGAAAGTCTCGAAGGTGCCGCTGGAGATACCGGATTCATTGGGGTGATGAGGCTTGGCTTACAACTGGCGGGGCCGCACGGCTTAAAGGCGATAGGGTGCAGCCAAGGAGTCCATACCCATCTAGCAGGAGTGGTTGGCGTACAGAAAGCGGGACCGCAACGCTTAAAAGGGGGAGAGGTTCAACAATGAGACTGGACTCGTTTCAGGAGACAGGGTGGCACAACCAGCGGTGCCGCATAGTCCCGCTGAAGGGGGTGCCGTCAAGGAGACTGACTCATCCTGGGGTCGGAAATCAGTTGCCGGTTGGTGGGCCTACAGCGCTTAAGGGCAAGAGAGTGCCCCTGAGAAGAGCGGTCTCATTCCATAGGGGACGATAAGCTAACATCCAGCGGGCCGCAAATCTCAAAATCAAGAGCGTGCCACTGGGGATGCTGGATCCATTCCAGAGAGCAAAGTGGCGCACTAGGCGGGGCCGCACAGCTTGCAGGTAAGAGGGTGCCGCGAAGGAGACTGAATTCATTCCAAAGAGCAAGGTGGAACAACCAGCGGGGCCGCACAGCTCGAAGGCGAGAGAGTGCCGCTAGGAAGACTAGCTTCACTCCTGAGAGAAGAATGGCACAATCAGCGGGGCCGCATAGTTCCGGTGGGGAGGGTGCCGCTAATGCGAGTGATTCGTCTTAAAGGGATGATCAGCTGACATCCAGCGGGCCGTAAAGCGTAAATGCAAGAGGGTGCCGCAAAGGAGACTAGATTCATTCCGGAAACGTCAATAAGCTCACACTTAGCGGAGCCGCACGGTGTAAAGGTGAGCAGGTGCCGCTGACGAGACTGAGCCTATCTTGGATGATGATTGGCATACAGCTAGCGATGCCGTAAAGAGCATCTGCGGGACGGCGCAGCTAGGGAGACTGGGCTCATTCTAGTGATGGGGAGCGGATCACAGCTAGTGGGGCCGCGAAGCTCAAAGGTGAAAAGATGCTTATGAGGAGACTGGGTCCATATAGAGGGGATGGTCATCTCACAGTTAGCGGTGTTGCAAAGCTCAAAGGAGAGGGGGTGCCAATGTGGAGGAAAAGCTCACACAGCCAGCGGGGCCGCAAAGATGAGAGTAAGAAGGTGCTGTTTAGGCGACCAAGCTCATCTAGAGGGGATGATTGGCTCACAACTAGCAAGACCGAAGGGATGAGGGATGAGAAGGTGCCGCTGAGGAGACTGAAGGCATTCTAGAGGATACGATCGGCTTATAATTAGGGGGTTGCAAAGCGTTATGACTGGTCCGTGCTGTCAAGGAGACTGAGCTCACTCCAGAAAGGAAGATCAGCTCTCCTCTAGCGGAGCCACAAAGTTGAAGGCGATAGGATGCCGGTGAGGAGACTGGATTCTTTCCAAAGCATCCACCCATACAGTGGGTGACTGCATTCTTCGATATGAAAGCCTAAAAGAAGCCCACCCACTCACCCATTACTTTGTGAGCACGCTTGTCTTAGGGGATGTGATCTGCTTAGTCTATATGCTCATACGTCTCATTTCTTACTCATCAATAGCTGGCCGTGGCCTTCAGTGGAAAAACGATCAATTAGCTCTACTCATTCGTTGGCTCATCTATCAAACTACTCACCTGAGGAGATGTGACTCATTAAGCCTACGTGTTCACATACACGCCCTTTCACTCACCCGATGCGTGGCCACGTCCTTCATTTCGAAAGCGGCAGCTCACCTCATTCACCCGTTCACTAAGTTACCAAGAAGCTGGTCTGAAGAGTCATGACTCTTTCTATTGACATCCTCGTCAGCTATGTCAGCTATTCATTCAGAACATGGCTGCGTCCTTCAATTCGAAGGCGGTGGCTAACTGTTCTCATTCATTTATTTCTTTAGCCACCGGCTCATCGGAGGAGATGCGCTTTATCCACCTCGCCTGCTCGCCCATCCTATGAGCTATTCACTCCGTGGGTTGCCGCGTCCTTCCGTGCCAACGAGATGTGTTACTTTCCTCACAAACCCAATTCTTTACTTTAGGGTCTGGCTGAAGAGACTGGATACATTCCAGGTAGCAGGGTGGCACAATCAGCTTTGCCGCACAGCTTAAAGGTGAGAGAGTGGTGGTAAGGCGAGTGGGAGAGGGTAGTGGTGGTGTGGGTGGGTGTGCGTGGTGATGTGGGTTACACCGGTTATTCTCCATGTCGTTGCCCTCGCTGGTGGGGTATCTCCTGCGAGTCTTGTGTTGTTGTTGGTGGTGGTGTGGTGGTGGTGTGGTGGGCGTTTGTGTTGTTGTTAGCCTTAGGGGTAGAGTGAGGGTTAGGGTGGTGGTGGTGTGGTGGGCGTGTGTGTTGTTGTTAGCCTTAGGGGTAGGGTTCAACGACATGGAGAATATAGAATATATTCGTAATATAGTTTTTACGTTTTACAAGTTAGACTAGAGTGGGTACCCTATTATTTTTCCTATAAAAAAGCCACTTTCGGCGATTTTCGAAAATTTGTACGGTGGGAGGTAATCGGTTGATTGTTTTTAGGGTGAAATTTGACCAATTTGGACTATTCACTGCTAAGTTTTCGAGTGATTACCTCCCACGGTTCACGGAGATCAGACGCGATCTATCCCGTCAAATTTTATATTTCTTAAAAAAGTGCTAAAAACGCCTATTTTGGACGTTTTTTTGTCGGGAATGAAACACGACTTTTTGGTCAAGACTAAAATATTTTTTCTCGAGAGTTTTTATGTTTAATAGCTAATATCTGCGAGATATGTACAAATTAGTAACGGGCCGATTACCTCTTACCGTGCTCATTTTCTCGCGCCGACAATTTTGGTCAGCTGGCGGGTCGGCTGGTGCGGGGTTCCTATGTAAAAACCTATGTGGGTGCTGAGGGGGGGCCGGGGGGGACTTCCCTTTCGTGGGGCAAACATGTCCCGCCCAAGAAAGTTTGAGAAAACATATTCACTAGGGGATAGATCAATGCTAATGTTTGCTACCTCTGTGTTTTGTTCTCGCTGCATTTGCTCACAGCATTCAAGTAGATGTTGCTGCCTAAAAGCGGTGTTTGGGCCATTTTTCGGCTGAATCACCACATTTTGTTCAAGTACTTTTTGGACCTGGCACCACAATTTTAGCTAGTGTGGAGAGAGTTTTTCGCTCGAACGCTTCGACATTATACTGCGTTTGAGCTGCGTAAACATATAAAAGGATGCTGTTTTGACATTCTGTATTCTGACACTTTGTCTCACATGACCTTGCTTTTGGTGGTGCTGGGGTCGGGTTCCTATGGGGAAACCTATGTGGGTGGTCACTCCGGTATGGGGGGGGATGTCGGAAAAAAAGGTGCTGCCCATGGCTAAAAAGACCCATATTGTAGTCTCACAGGGTAAAGAAGTGACGCTGTCTCTACGGAGGCTTCTGATGCTGCGCTAAAGTGTGTGTTTTAAAGGGCTTTTTACCTGGGGGAGGGGGGTGCTGACTCCAGAGAACGGAGCTGACTCGAGGAGGGGGGTGCCGATGTGGAGGGCAAGGTGGCACAATTAGCGGAGCCGCACAGACCCTGTGAGGAGGGTGCCGCGAAGGAGAGTGGAGTCATCTTAAAGAGATGATCAGCTGGCAGCCAGCGGAGCCGCAGAGCTAAGAGGCGAGAAGGTGCCGCCAAGGAGGATGTACCTTTTGCAGTAGGCCGGGTGGCGCAATTGGCAGGGCCGAACAGTCCCGGTGAGAGGGGTGGCGCCAAGGAGTCTCGACTCATCTAAAGGCGAAGGCTGGCCCAAAGCTAGAGGGACCACAAAGATGAAGGACGAGGGGGTGCTGTTTAGGAGACCAGGCTCACCAGGGAGGACGAGCGAGTCGCAACCTGCGGGGCCGCACAGCTTGCAGGCAAGAGGGTGATGCTGAGGAGGCTGCATCCAGTAAGGAGGCAGGGTAGAACGATCAGTGGGGCCGCAAAGAAAAAGGCAGGGGGTGCCGCTTGGGAGACTTGGTCCACCCCAGAGGGGACGATTAGCTCACAGCTAGCGGTGCCGCAAAGCTTACATGCAAGAGAGTGCCGTAAAGGAGACTGGGCCCACTTCAAGAAGCAGGATCAGTGCACAGCCAGCGGGGCCGCATAGACCCTGTGAGTAGGGTGCCGCCAGGAAGAGTGGAGTCATCTAAAATGAATGACTGGCTCACAGTTAGCGGGGCCGCACGGCTTGAGAGCGAGAAGGTGCAGCTAATAAGACTGGATTCATCTAAAAGAGATGATTGGCACACAACCAGCGGGGACGCAAAGCCCAGAGGCGAGAAGGAGCAGCCAAGGATACTGGCCTCACTCTAGGGAGGACGACAGGCTCACAACTGGCGAGGCCGCGAAGCTCGCATGCGAGAGGGTGCCGCCAAGTAGGCTGGAGTCGTCTCAGAAAGCATGGGCTCACAACTAGCGGGCCGCGGCGCTTAAAGTCGAGAGGGTGCCACTAGGGAGACTGGAATCAATCTAGGGAGCAGGATGGAACCACCAAAGGAGCCGCATAGACCCGGTGAAGGGGGTGCAGCTGAGGAGACTGAACTCGTACGAGGACGAACAGTTGATTCACAGCTAGCGGACCGCAAAGCTTAAAGTAGAGAGGGTGCCGCTGAGGAGGCTAGACACATCCAAAGGAGGTGATCGGATCACAGCTGGCGGAGCCGCAGAGCTCAAAGGCGAAAGGGTGCCACTAGGAAGAGCGAATTCATTTCAGTGATGAGGAGAGGGTAGTGGCTAGTGGAACCGCAAAGCTCAGAGGCAATAAGGTGCAGCTGAGAAGACCAGACTCACTTCAGGAAGGGCCATCCGCACAGAACCAGCGAGGCTGCAAAGCTCAAAGTGGAGAGGGTACCGGTGTGGAGGAAAAGCTCACACAACCAGCGGGGCCGCAAAGATGAGAGTAAGAAGGTGCTGTTTAGGCGACCAAGCCCATCTAGAGGGGATGATTGGCTCACAACTAGCAAGACCGAATGGATGAGGGATGAGAAGGTACGCTAAGGATACGGGTATGATTGCTGAATGCTGCTGTGTTCTCCATGTCGTTGCCCTCGCTGGTGGGGTATCTTCTGCGAGTCTTGTGTTGGTGGTGGTGGTGGTGGTGGTGTGGTGGTGTGGTGGGCGTGTGTGTTGTTGTTAGCCTTAGGGGTAGAGTGAGGGTTAGGGTTAGGGTTCAACGACATGGAGAATATAGAATATATTCGTAATATAGTTTTTACGTTTTACAAGTTAGACTAGAGTGGGTACCCTATTATTTTTCCTTAAAAAAGCCACTTTCGGCGATTTTCGGTTTCGCGTGAGGTGGGAGGTAATCGACTGATTGTTTTTAGGGTGAAATTTGAACTTAATTATCTATTTACTGCTAAGTTTTCGAGCGATTACCTCCGACGGTTCATGGAGATCAGAAGCGATCTACGGAGTCAAATTTTATATTTCTTAAAAAAGTGCTAAAAACGCCCATTTTTGGCCCTTTTTTGGCAAAAGTGGAACACGACTTCTTGGTGAACGGTCGAATATTTTTCGGCGAGAGTTTTTTTGTTTAATCCCGCCTGGGGACTACTGGTGAGCATCGAAGGTCTCGCTGGATTATCTTTCACCGTGCTCGTTTTCTCACGTCGCCAATTTTGACGCTCTGGCGGCCCGGCTGGGTCCGGTTTCTAGGCAAAAACCTATGTGGTGGCTCACTGCTGGGGCAGGGCAGCTCGGGGGGGAAAGGTGCCGCCCATGGCCCGGATGGCCTACCCCGTAGGCTTGGCCGGGCTGCCCCCGCAATGCCACCCCCGCGCACCCTATTCATTGCCGAAAAGCCTGTTCGGGGAAGCGTTTTTGGGGCATGGGTTTGGGGATTGTGCGGGGGGAAGGTGATGACTCGGGTGAGGGTGCCGCTGGAGATAAAAGGTGGAACAAACTGCGGAGCCGCAAAGACCCGGTGAAGAGGGTGCCGCCAAGGAGACTGGATTTATTTCGAAAGGGGTGAACGGTTCACAATTAGCGGAGCCGCAAAGATCGAGGGCGAGAGGGTGCCGCTACGGAGGCTGATTTATTTCTAAAAGATTAATTCATTCAATATCCGGCCGCGTCCTTCAATGCGAAAAGCCTGACTCATTTATATCCAGCTAATCCGCCTGCTATCCGAGTGAGCTGCTCGAATAATGGCTGTGTCCTTCATTGCTCAAGATTAATTCATTGCACTCAGTGAACGAATACCTGATAAATAAATAATTCATATCGCGGCTGTGTCCTTCATTGCACGAATATTAATTTATTCCACTTTGTAATTAATTCGGATCATCTGGACTGCCTTTATTTTACAGACCTGCTATTAAAATAATTATCTGTTTCCCATATGGTGAAAAAAAAACATGAGTGGCCGCGTCCTTCAATGCGAAATACTATATATAATTTATTTACTCACTCATTCGTTAAATAAAAACTCATCCCAAGCGCGGCTGTGTCCTTCATTGCTGAAATAGTGACTCATTTTATCAAGTGATTCAATGAACGCGCGGCTGTGACCTTCATTGCTGAAATGGTGATTCATTTTACTCACCAACTCAATGAACGCGCGGCTGTGACCTTCAATGCTGAAAAGGTGATTCATTTTATCAAGTGACTCAATGAAACCGCGGCTGTGACCTTCATTGCTGAAGTGGTGACTCATTTTATTTATTGACTCAATGAACCCGCGGCTGTGACCTTCAATGCTGAAATGGTGATTCATTTTACTCACTAACTCAATGAATGCGCGGCTGTGACCTTCATTGCTGAAGTGGTGACTCGTTTTATTTATTGATTCAATGAAACCGCGGCTGTGACCTTCATTGCTGAAAAGGTGATTCATTTTATTCACTAACTCAATGAATGCGCGGCTGTGACCTTCAATGCTGAAATGGTGACTCATTTTATTTATTGACTCAATGAACGCGCGGCTGTGACCTTCATTGCTGAAGTGGTGACTCATTTCTTGTACTGATTCATCTTTTTACTTGCTGATTGGATAATTGATGACTTGTTTTTCTCACTTTTTCACTCGTGAGTCAAGTGACTCACTCGACGGATGGCCGCGTCCTTCAATGATGAAGTGAAGAGTCATTCTTGATACGGATTCATCATTTTACTCACCGATTCGATGAATGATGACTCATTCTTATCACTTTTTCACTCGTGAGCCAAGTGACTCAATGAAGAGATGGCCGCGTCCTTCAATGCGGAAGAGAAGACTCATCTGGTTCACTGATTCATCGTTTTACTCATCGATTCGATGAATAATGACCTGTTTCTTGTACTTTTTCACTCGTGAGTCTAGCGACTCACTCAACAGATGGCCGCGACCTTCAATGATGAAGGGAAGACTCATTTCTTATACTGATTCATCATTTCACTCACGGATCCGATGAATGATGACTTGTTCCTTATACTTTTTCACTCGTGAGTCAAGTGACTCACTCAACAGATGGCCGCGTCCTTCAATGATGAAGAGAAGACTCATCTGGTTCNGATCTGTTCTTGTTACTTTTTCACTCGTGAGTCTAGCGACTCACTCAACGTATGGCCGCGTCCTTCAATGATGAAGAAGAGACTCATTTCTTGTACTGATTCATCATTTTACTTACCGATCTGATGAAAAATGACTCATTCTTATCACTTTTTCACTCGTGAGTCAAGTGACTCACTCGACAGATGGCCGCGTCCTTCAATGATGAAACGGAGACTCATTTTTGTCACTTTTTCACTCGTGAGTCAAGTGACTCAATGATCAGATGGCCGCGTCCTTCAATGATGAAGTAAAGACTCATTTCTTGTTACTTTTTCATCATTTTATTCATCTATCCGATGGATAATGACTTGTTCTTGATACTTTTTCACTCGTGAGTCACGTGACNTGAAGACTCACTTCATTGAGTGTTTCATCGATCGAGACTCTGATTCGATGAATGATGACTTGTTTTTGTTACTTTTTCACTTGTGAGCCAAGTGACTCACTCAACAGATGGCCACGTCCTTCAGTGATAAGGAGGACTCATTTCGATTATAAACTTACACGACACGTGGCTACGACCTTCAATTAACATATAATAACTCCCGCGGGACATCTCCATAGAACATTTTCAGAATCTTCACTTAACATATGCCAACGTCCGTCCATACGTCGCGCTATTCTCATCAGTTGGCCGATTTAACCGTCACAAGCCTCCATCCAAGACATCAACGCCTGACTCGATCTGTGCGTTATGCATCCTTCACTTTTAATATGGTCATGTACACGCACTTAACTCATCATATGCGTATTCACTCGTCATACAGATGACCGCGTCTTTATTCCATCATCCACTTCACCTCTTCATCTATCTATTCATTCATCTTTGTCTCATTCATATCCTTGATGGCCGCGACCTTCATTGCTATACATTAGCTATTCAGCTAGTACCTTTTTTATTAGTCTTCTTTTTCAAGCCTTTACTTTTTTTTCCCTCTCTCTTTTTCATACTCTTTCTTTTTAAAAATATGCCTCAACCTCGTATCGGTGCTCGGTCGCGCAGGTACCAGCACAAGCAGGCCGAGCGTCAGCGTCAGGCTGCTGAGCGGGCATTTCTTCGTCAGCAGGCTGCGTCTGAGAATGTGAACACCGCTGCTCCACAGCAGCCGGTTGAGGGAGCCG
>JASAOD010001688.1:0-14982 GCA_030849845.1 Crithidia brevicula | reverse complement strand
GTTATGGCGAACATGTACACGCACTACGGCGGACACATCGCAGACATCAACGCAGTTCTGGCCCAAAGCCCTTCAGATGACGCGCGCACTGCACTGTCGTGTCTACACTCGGATGGCATTGCGCAGATGATGAGTTTCAAAAGTAAGAAGTCTCTTAGTACTGCAGCCCTCACAATTGGTGCCGTGAGTCCGCAGATGAGACTGGACAGGGACATCCTTAGAGAACCTCAGTGGCCTTTTGAGCAAAGCTCGTCATGTGGGGTCGAGAGGCAGAGGCTGGTTTGCTGTGTGAAGGCGAGACAGGCGCAAAGGACAATCCTGTTAAGTAAGGACTCGCTATGGTGGGCAGATCGATCGAGAACGGCAGTGAAGCTTGATGCAGACAACGCATGCAGCAAAGTGCTTGCAGCCCTCTCCGACCGCTTGAGAAGCCGAGTCGTGGCGCTAAAGATACTCGTCGATGAAGCGACTCTCTGTACGCGCTGCTCCAGCCAGGGAATCGAGCATGTACCTACGCTGTGCGACGGGCAGTGTGGCACCCTTCTCTGCGCTCTGCCAATATTCCCAAGTTTGACAAGCTTGTCTATTGAGAACATGAGCGATGAGCCTGGCGCTCGCGTCGACGCCGCTGCGCGTCGCGCACTTTGTGTCGCAGCGGAGATGCAACTCAGCGAGATTGAGGTTCGCGGCGCATGCCGAACTTGTGACTTCGCCGCACTGCCACTTTCGCAGGACCTCCGCTGCCTGACTGCTCGCAGCTGTGGCATAAAGTCGCTTAACGCTTTGGAGCGCTACCCCATGCTGACCTATCTCGACATCTCATTCAACCCGGATGTGCGTAGCCTCCTTGTTCTCACTTCCTTGCCATATCTTGAGACAGTGGTCGCCAGGCAATGTGGGCTAGATGATGTGGAAGGTCTGAACCAATGTCCGCAGCTGAGGGAGATCGACGTTTCGCGCAACGGAGCTATACTTTACCTCCGCGATCTCGCTGGTGCATCACGGCTTGAGAAGATTGTGGCCCAGCTTTGCGGACTCCAAGATTTAGAGGGTCTGGGACAGTGTGCGCGGCTAAAGGAGCTAGACGTTTCGCGCAACGGAGCTCTACTTGACCTCCACGGCATTGCTGCTCTCCCAAATCTTGAGAAGGTTTTTGCTAATGGGTGCAGTCTAAGAGGTGTGGAAGAATTGAGTCAATGCTCGCAGTTAAGGGAAATTGACGTGTCTGACAGCGGCCAACTGCATTCTCTCCAAGGCCTTGGTGATCTACAGAGTCTTGAGAGAGTTGTGGCCAAGCAGTGTGGACTAAGTGACTTGGAGGAGCTGAGCCACTGTCCGCATCTGAGGGAGCTCGATGTTTCTTACAACGGCCGGCTGCGTTCTCTCCATGGACTCGCTGGTGCGCCAAGTCTTGAAAAGGTTGTGGTCAATGGTTGTGGACTGGAAAACGTGGAAGGGCTGAGCCAATGCCCACGGCTGAGGGAGCTAGACGTTTCGCGCAACCGAGGCATACTTCACCTACTCGATCTCGCAGGTGCACCACGGCTTGAGAAGGTTACTGCCCAGTTTTGTGGACTTCAGGATGTGGAGGGCCTGAGCCAGTGTCCGCGGCTGACGGAGGTCGACATCGGTTGCAATCGCGCACTGCTTTCTCTCCGTGGCCTTGCTGGTTCACCGAGTCTTGAGAGGATTGCGGTCCAGTCCTCTGGATTACAGGATATGGAAGGCTTGAGTCAATGCCTTCAGCTGAGGGAGATCGTCGTCTCCTTGAACAGCGCACTGCATACCCTCCGTGATCTTGCTTGTGCGCCAAGGCTTGAAAAGGTTGTGGCCAATGGCTGCGAACTGGAGGATGTGGAGGGTTTAGGCCAATGCGTGCAACTAAAGGAGATCGACATCTCCGCTAACCGCGATCTGCGCTCTCTCCGCGGTCTTGCTGGTGCACCACGCCTTGAAGAGGTTGTTGCTCAGTCTTGCGATCTTCAGAATGTGGATGGTCTTGGCCGATGCCCGCAGCTGAGGAACATCGATGTGTCCGATAACGACGCTCTGCGTTGTCTCCGCGATCTTGCTGGAGCCCCAAGGCTTGAGAGGGTCGTGGCCAAGCAGTGTGTACTGCAGGACGTGGAAGGTCTTGGTCAATGTCCAGAGCTGAGGGAGGTCGACGTCGGCTACAACCACGTACTTAATAACCTCCATGACCTCGCTGGCGCACCGAATCTTGAGAGGATTGTTGCCAACGGTTGTGGGCTGACAAATTTGGAGGACTTGCGACAATGCCCGCGGCTGAGCGAAATCGACGTGTCCGACAACAGCGTTCTGCTCTCTCTCCGCGGCCTCGTCGGTGCATTGGGTCTTAAAAAGATTACTGCGAAAGGTTGTAAACTGCTAAACGTGGAAGATATACGCAGCTCCCTCACGAGCTGCCAGCTTGTGCTGGACCGAGACGCGGACGCAAGCGCATCTTTGACAAACGAAAGGGACTAAACTGTGAGAGAACACGTCTGGGAGCAAATCGAAAGGCTGCTTCTATCGAACTTCTTTCAGATATCTCACTGGGAGCGCATCATCTTTGAGCCCAAATGGGCTAAACGATCGATTTTGTGGTGTTGTAAGTGATGTATTTGTGTTGCTACACATCAACCTAGCAGTTCTCTCTATGAAAGCACAAGCTTTAAATTACTTAGCGCCGCTTCTCGATTTCCCACGTTTTTTTTTTCGTCTCTTTTGTTTTGATGAACTTGGGAGGTATATGCTCACTGCAGGGGAAAATGTGTCTGCCGCCTTTCGCTAAGACTTCCACTGGGCAAGAAAGGTACCCATATCCGCAAAACATATAGTCTTCCGATGTGGTGACTTCTATACATCTAAGTTTCAAATATTCAAAACCGCTTAAAGAGTCCAATGCTTCTGTCTCTCTTATGAATTCGTGCATTGTATTCTCTTGCTTTCTGCTTCTTCTTTCCCGCACTGCGTTTTTTCTTCTCATTGTGTTTTTTCAGAACCCGACTTTTCTTTCTCGGTTTTGCTCCTTGATATTGCAAAAGCGGGCGAGGGTTTGATGGCCAATGTCCACTTTGTTATACTCATTCGATTTCTTGATACATTATAAGTTGTCCATGAAGCATGTTTTCTCTTTGCTGCTATTTGTTGTTTAGCTTCCACCTGCTTCGTTGTTGAAGAACTGCTTGAAACAAAAACAAAGGGACTATTACGTGCAAAAGAAAGATGGACTAATGAACCTGTATGCCAGGTGGATGCAAACGAGCACTAGGTTGGTTGTTCTGCGTGGGTGGCGCTCGTTGTGGTCCGCCGCAGGTATTGTGAGCGGCGTATGTTCCGCGATTAATGCGGTTTTTTGTCAAGTGTATAGGATTCCACTTTCCCAGCATACTGCTCGCTTCCTCTTTCAAGTATAGCCATGTCTGGGTGAATACCTTTTGCCATTCTCTCTCGATGTCAAACGACTTCGTTATTGTCTTTCCTTCTCTTTCCTCTTCGCTTGTCTGGTATTTCCAAACTGGAAAGGTGTGCGTTTGTTGTGCACGAATGCAGGGTGCTGTAACTTCGGTGATTCTTATGTACGAAGCAAAAATCATATTTTACACCGCATATCCGTGACAAGCATGTGGAATGCAGAGCTGAAGCAGCGCTCATCGATGAGATGATGGGGCTTTTTTCTTCCTCTAGTACTCATCATCTCATCATCCCTCAAGGTGCCAGTGTCTGCTTCATTCGCTCCTCTCTTTTTGTACGAACTCCGGTCTCCTTGAAGCTGCTTCGTTGTTTGTAAGCCTGCCGATGTGCGCAGCACCTCCTCCACCGAGATGTCATCTCCAAAGCTGCTGGTAGCATTATCAGCCTTCCACACAGCTGTTTTGGCGACTCAGCTACGTCCCTCATTAGTGTGCAATTCGTGTCGTGTTGCATAGCTATCATGGCTCAAAGCATGCTTTTGCACCTCTCGTCCATGCAACCGCAAATCTGTAGCAAGCTGACATCTGAAAATCAGCAGGCGATGGTCAACATGCCACTTCCGTGTTCACGTCAGGGCTGGGCTGTTTAGGATAGTGTGCGTGGCAGCGTGCCGCAGTTGGGTGTTTCCCTCCTCTCTTCCATCTGTAGCGGGCTCACTGGTAGCGAAACTTGTGTAGGTGCGTATCAGTTGTTTAAGCAGGCTGTGCACTACCGCCAGGAAACAGTGAGGAGAGCGACTTGGGTCGACGCAGAAATGCAAGCACACCAAAAGCTATCCACATGTGTTTCACAGCCTCTCAACGAAGCGTCAGGGCCTGCAAGAGCTTGTCTCCTATTCTTGTACGTCCACTGGTGGGTGATTAAAGGGGAATGACAATACTTATGCAAAGGGTTGTCCACCACCTTTGTGGATATTCTAAGTGGTCAGCCCGCTTGTGGTAGAGTGTTGCTTCTGCACGATCAGGTAGCTTCAGTGAACAAAGTTTCCTTTGCAGTGATGATGTCCGCGTTGCAGGAGGCTGCGTGTCTCGAAAGCGTTGTGGGAGTTATGGACCACACACAGCCTGTCATCACGGGCATACTGGCGTGCATCGCTATTGAGGGCGTCACGTTTGTTGGCAAGAGTGGGTTGGCGCAGTTGCACTGTCCTAATGGTGATTGCGTTGGCGAGCTGCTTTTCTCCCTCTCCTCCTCGGTCCTCTCCACTATAGTCGTGTGGGGTTGGTTGCGGCTTGCTGATGACAGCTGAGGTGGTGCTGGGGAGACGAGTGTGCTTGCTGAATGCTGCTGTATTCTCCATGTCGTTGACCTCGCTGGTGTGTGGTGGTGGGCTGCCACCTGCGAGTCTTGTGTCGCTGGTGGTGGTGGTGGTGGTGTGGTGGGCGTGTGTGTTGTTGTTAGCCTTAGGGGTAGAGTGAGGGTTAGGGTTAGGGTTAGGGTTAGGGTTCAACGACATGGAGAATATAGAATATATTCGTAATATAGTTTTTACGTTTTACAAGTTAGACTAGAGTGGGTACCCTATTATTTTTCCTTAAAAAAGCCACTTTCGGCGATTTTCGGTTTCGCGTGAGGTGGGAGGTAATCAGCTGGTTGTTTTTAGGATGAAATTTGACCAATTTGGACTATTCACCGCTAAGTTTTCGAGCGATTACCTCCGATGGTTCATGGAGATCAGACGCGATCTATCCCGTCAAATTTTATATTTCTTAAAAAAGTGCTAAAAACGCCTATTTTGGACGTTTTTTTGTCGGGAATGAAACACGACTTTTTGGTCAAAACAAAAATCTTTTTTCTCGAGAGTTTTTATGTTTAATAGCTAATATTTGTGAGATATGTACAAATTAGTAACGGGCCGATTACCTTTTACCGTGCTCATTTTCTCGCGTCGCCAATTTTGGTCAGCTTTCGGGTCGGCTGGTGCGGGGTTCCTATGTAAAAACCTATGTGGGTGCTGAGGGGGGGCCGGGGGGACTTCCTGTTCGTGGGGCAAACATGTCCCGCCCAAGAAACTTTGAAGAAACACATAAATAATATTATAGATCAATGCTGATGTTTGCTACCTCTGTGTTTTGTTTTCACTGCATTTGCTGACGGCATTCAGGTAGATGCTGCTGCCTGAAAGTGGTGTTTGCGCCATTTTTCGGCTGAATCACCACATTTTGTTTAAGTACATTTTGGACCTGGCACCACAATTTTAGCTAGTGCAGTGAGAGGTTTTCGCTCGAAAGCTTCGACGTTATACTGCGTTTGAGCTGCGTAAATAGATAAAGGAATGGTATTTTGACATTCTGTATTCTGACACTTTGTCTCACGTGACCTTGTTTTTGGTGGTTCTGGGGTCGGGTTCCTATGGGGAAACCTATGTGGGTGGTCACTCCGGTGGGGGGGGTGAGGGTCGGAAAAAGAGTGCCGCCCGTGGCTCAAAAGACCCGTATTGTAGTCCTTCTGGGGGGAGAAGTGACGTTGTCTCTACGGGGGCTTCTGATACTGCGCTGAAGTGCGTTTTTTAAAGGGCTTTTTACCTGGAGGAGGGGGGTGCTGACTCCAGAAGGCGGAGCTGACTTGATGGAGAGAGTGGCCATGTATAAAGCGAGGTGGCACAATCAGCGGAGCCGCACAGCTTAAAGCCGAGAGGGTGCCGATAAGAAGACTGGATTCGTTCCAAAGAAGACGATGAGCTCACACTTAGCGGGGCTGCAAAGCCTAAAGGTGAGAAGGTGCCGCTGAGGAGACTGGACTCATCTCAGAGAGTAGGGTGGAACAATCAGCGGGGCCGCACAGACCCAGGAGGGGGGTGCCGCCAGTGAGGCTAGAGTGATCCAAAAGAGATGATCGGATCACAACTGGCGGGGCCGCACAGCTTAGAGGCATAAGGGTGCCGTAAACGAGACTGGGCTCACTTCAAAAAGTGAGATCGGAGCACAGCCAGCGGGGCCGCATAGACCCTGTGAGTAAGGTGCCGCCAGGGAGAGTGGAGTCATCTAAAGGGAATGATGGGCTCATAGTTAGCGGAGCCGCAGGGCTTAAAGGCGATAGGGTGCCGCTAGGAACACTGAGACCACTCTGTGGAGGATGATCAGTTCACAACTAGCGGAGCCGCAAGGATGAAGGGTGAGAGGGTGCCGCTAGGAAGACTCAGCTCATTCCAGTGAGGGGGATCGAAGTACAGTTTGCGGAACCGCAAGGCTCAAAGGCAAAAGGCTGCTGTAGATGAGGCTGGGCTCATCTAAAAGAGACGATTTGCACATAACTAGCGGAGCCGAAAAGCTTATAGGGGAGAGGGGGCCACGAAGGAGACTGAGCTCATCTAAAAGGAATAATTGGCTCACAACCAGCGGGGCCGCGAATATGAAGGACGAGGGGATGCGGCCAAGGAGCCCAGACCTATCTAAAAGAGATGATCTGGTCACAACTAGCGGGCCGCAAAGCTTGAAGGCAGAAAGGTGCTGCTGGGAAGGTCAAGCTTGCACAATCAGCGGAGCCGCACAGACCCGGTGAGTGGGGTGCTGCTGAGGAAACTAGACTCATCTAGCTGGGATGATTGGCATGCAGCCAGTGGGGCCGCAAGGCTTGAAGGCGGGATGGTGCCGCCATGGGTGCCGCAGTGATCTAAAAGGAGTCATTGGCATACAACTAGCCTTGCCGCAAAGCTTAAAGGCGATAGGGTGCCGCTAGGAGCTCTGAGACTACTCTGTGGAGGATGATCAGTTCACAACTAGCGGGGCCGCAAAGCCCAAACGCAAGAAGGTGACGCCAAAGAGACCGGATCCATTCTTGAGAGCAAGGTGGCATAACCAGAAGGGCCGCGGATCCAAGAGTCGAGAAGGTGCCACTGAGGAGACTGAACTCGCACGAGGAAGGAAAATTGATTCACAGCTAGCGGGCCGCAAAGCTTAAAGGAGAGAGGGTGCCACTAGGAAGAGTGAATTCATTTCAGTGATGAAGAGAGGGTAGTGGCTAGTGGAACCGCGAAGCTCAGAGGCAAGAAGGTGCAGCTGAGAAGACTACAACTCACTTCGGGAAGGACTATCAGCTCAGAACTAGCGAGGCTGCAAAGTTCAAAGGGAAGGGGGTGCCGCCAAGGAGAGTGGATCCATCCATAGAGCAGGGTGGCGCAATCAGCAGAGCCGTATAGCTTAAAGGCAGGAAGGTGCCGCTGAGGACACTTGACTCTCTCCAGGGATGACGAGCGGCCCACTTCCGGCGGAGCGGCAAAGTTGAAAGCGAGAGGATACCGCTGAAAAGACTGAGTTCGTTACAGCAGCAGGGTTGCGCAACCAGCGGGGCCGCATGGGCCTGGTGGGCAGTGTGCCGCCATTGAGGCTGGATGCGTTCCTGGGAAAACGGTGACACAAGCAGCGGGGCCGCATAGACTCGGAGAAGGAGGTGTCATCAAGAAGACTAAAGTCAGTCTAATAGAGATGATCGGCTCACACCTTTCGGGGCCACGCGCCTTGAAAGCGACAGGCTTGCGCTGGAAAGGCTGGACTCATTCTTGGGAGAAAGATCAGCTGACAGCAAGCGGGGCCGCAAAGATGAAGGACGAGAAGGTGCCGCCAAGGAGTCCAGACCTATCTAAAAGAGATGATCTGGTCACAGCTAGCGGGCCGCAAAGCTTTAAGGATAGAGGGTGCCACTGGGGACGCTAGACACATCCAAAAGGAGGTGATCGGATCACAGCTGGCGGAGCCGCAGAGCTCAAAGGCGAAAGGGTGCCACTAGGAAGAGCGAATTCATTTCAGTGATGAAGAGAGGGTAGTGGCTAGTGGAACCGCAAAGCTCAGAGGCAATAAGGTGCAGCTGAGAAGACTAGACTCGCTTCAAGAAGGGCCATCCGCACAGAACCAGCGAGGCTGCAAAGCTCAAAGGGAAGAGGGTACTTCTGAGGAGACTGGATCCATATAGAGGGGATGAGCAGCTCACGGTTAACGGTGTTGCAACGCCCAGAGGAGAGAGGGTGCCAGTGTGGAGGAAAGGCTCACACAACCAGCGGGGCCGCAAAGATGAGAGTAAGAAGGTGCTGTTTGAGTGACCAAGCTCATCTAGAGGGGATGATTGGCTCACAACTAGCAAGACCGAAGGGACGAGGGATGATAAGGTGCCGCTGAGGAGACTGAAGGCATTCTGGAGGATACGACGGGCTTATAACCAGGGAGTTGCGAAGCGTAATGACGAGTTGGTACCGTGAAGGAGACTGAGCTCACTTCAGGAAGGACGATCAGTTCGCTTATAGCTGAGCCGCAAAGTTGAGGGCGAGAGGATACTGCTAAGAACACTGGATTCTTTCCAAGGCATCCATCCATATAGTGGGTGGCTACATACTTCGATTTAAGAGCCCAAAAGGGTACCACCAACTCATCCATTCCTTTCCAAATACGCTTGTCTTAGGAGATGTGATCTATTTGGTCCGCATCCTCACACGTCTCATTTCCTACTCATCGATGGATGGCTGTGGCCTTCAATGCTGGAACGGTAGATTGGCTTTGCCCGTTCGCTGGCTCATCTATCAAACTACTCACCTGAAGAGATGTGACTCATTCGGCCTACGTGTTCACACACACGCTCTTTCACTCACCCGATGCGTGGCCACGTCTTTCATTTCAGAAGCGGCAGCTCACCTCATTCGCCCGTTCGCTCAATTTCCAAGAAGCTGGTCTGAAGGGTTGTGACTCTTTCTATTGACATCCTCGTCAGCTATATCAGCTATTCATTCAGAACATGGTTGCGTCCTTCAATGCGAAGGCGGCAGCTAACTTTTCTCATTCACTGATTTCTTTAGCCACCAGCTCATCGGAGGAGATGGGCTTCATCCACCTCACCTGCTCAAGCGTCTTCTGAGCTACTCACTCCGTAGTTTGCTGCGTCATTCCGTGCTAAAGAGGTAGGTTGCTTTCCTCTCCTATTCAATTCTTTACCGGAGGGCTTAGCTGAAGAGTCTGGATTCATTTCAGAGAGGAAAGGTAGCACAACCAGCGGGCCGCAAAGCTTAAAGGTGGGAGGGTTGTGGTGAGGCGAGTGGGAGAGGGTGTGGGTACTGGTGGTGCTGTGGGTTACACCGTTTATTCTCCATGTCGTTGCCCTCGCTGGTGGGGTATCTCCTGCGAGTCTTGTGTTGTTGTTGGTGGTGGTGGTGGTGTGGTGGGCGTGTGTGTTGTTGTTAGCCTTAGGGGTAGAGTGAGGGTTAGGGTGGTGGTGGTGTGGTGGTGTGGTGGGCGTGTGTGTTGTTGTTAGCCTTAGGGGTAGAGTGAGGGTTAGGGTTAGGGTTCAACGACATGGAGAATATAGAATATATTCGTAATATAGTTTTTACGTTTTACAAGTTAGACTAGAGTGGGTACCCTATTATTTTTCCTTAAAAAAGCCACTTTCGGCGATTTTCGGTTTCGAGTGCGGTGGGAGGTAATCAGCTGGTTGTTTTTAGGATGAAATTTGAACTTAATTATCTATTTACTGCTAAGTTTTCAAGGGATTACCTCCGACGGTTCATGGAGATCAAACGCGATCTACGGAGTCAAATTTTATATTTCTTAAAAAAGTGCTAAAAACACCCATTTTTGGCCCTTTTTTGAAAAGAATGAAACACGACTTTTTGGTCAAAAAATAAATCTTTTTTCCCGAGAGTTTTTTTGTTTAATAGCTACGGGCTGCGAGATATGTACAAATTAGTAACGGGCGGATTATCTTTTACCGTGCTCATTTTCTCGCGTCGTCAATTTTGGGGTCCGGCGGCCCGGCTGGGCCCGGTTTCTAGGCAAGAACCTATGTGGCGGCTCACTGCTGGGGCAGGGCAGCTCGGGGGGGAAGGTGCCGCCCATGGCCGGAATGGCCCACCCCGTAGGCTCGGCCGGGCTGCCCCGGCTAGGCCACCCCCACAGGCCCTATTCCTCGGTGAAAAGGCTGTTCGGGGAAGCGCTTTTAGGGCGTGGGGGTGAGGATTGTGCGGGGGGAAGGTGATGACTCGGTAGGAGGTGCCGCTGGGGATGAAAGGTGGAACAAATTGCGGAGCCGCAAAGACCCGGTTAAGAGGGTGCCGCCAAGGAGACTGGATTTGTTTCAAAATGGGTGAACGGTTCACAATTAGCGGAGCCGCAAAGATAAGGTGCGAGAGGGTGCCGCTGGGGATGCTGATTTATTTCTAAAAGATTAATTCATTCAATATCCGGCCGCGTCCTTCAATGCGAAAATCCTGACTCATTTGTGTCCAACTAATCCGCTTGCTATCCGAGCGAGCTGCTCGAGTAATGGCTGCGTCCTTCATCGCTCGAGAGTTAATTCACTGCACTTGACGACGGGATACCTGATAAATAAATAATTCCTACCGCGGCCGCGTCCTTCAATGCACGAATCTTAATTTATTCCTCTTTATAATTCATTCGGGCCATCTGGACTGCATTTATTTTAAGAATCTGCTACTAAAATAATTATTTGTTTCCCATATGGTGAATAAATTCCATCGGTGGCCGCGTCCTTCAATACGGAATACTATATTTTATTTATTTACTCACTCATTCGTTTAATAAAATACTCAATGAATCCGCGGCTGTGACCTTCATTGCTGAAATGGTGACTCATTTTATTTATTGATTCAATGAACGCGCGGCTGTGACCTTCAATGCTGAAATGGTGATTCATTTTATCAAGTGATTCAATCAACGCGCGGCTGTGACCTTCACTGCCGGAATGGTGACTCATTTTATTTATTGACTCATTCAACGCGCGGCTGTGTCCTTCATTGCTGAAATGGTGACTCATTTTATTTGTTGACTCAATGAATGCGCGGCTGTGTCCTTCATTGCTGAAGTGGTGACTCATTTTAATCACTAACTCAATGAACGCGCGGCTGTGACCTTCATTGCTGAAATGGTGACTCATTTTATTTATTGATTCAATCAACCCGCGGCTGTGACCTTCATTGCTGAAATGGTCATTCATTTCTTGTATTGATTCATCTTTTTACTTGCTGATTTGATGAAAGATGACCTGTTCCTTTTACTTTTTCACTCGTGAGTCAAGTGATCCATTCAACGTATGGCCGCGTCCTTCAATAATGAAAGGAGACTCATTTTTGACACGGATTTATTGATNACTCGTGAGTCAAGTGACTCAATGAAGAGATGGCCGCGTCCTTCAATGCTGAAGTGAAGACTCATTTCTTATACTGATTCATCTTTTTACTCATCTATCCGATGAATAATGACCTGTTCTTGTTACTTTTTCACTCGTGAGTCTAGCGACTCACTCAAGAGATGGCCGCGACCTTCAATGCGGAAAGGGAGACTCATTTTTATCACTTTTTCACTCGTGAGTCAAGTGACTCACTCAACGTATGGCCGCGTCCTTCAATGTTGAAGAGAAGACTCATGTTTTGATACTTATTCATTATTTCACTCACGGATTCGATGGGTAATGACTTGTTTCTTGTACTTTTTCACTCGTGAGTCAAGTGACTCACTCAACGTATGGCCGCGTCCTTCAATGTTGAAGAGAAGACTCATGTTTTGATACTTATTCATTATTTCACTCACGGATTCGATGAGTAATGACTTGTTTCTTGTACTTTTTCACTCGTGAGTCAAGTGACTCAATGAACAGATGGCCGCGACCTTCAATGCTGAAGTGAAGACTCATTCTTGTTACTTTTTCACTCATGAGTCAAGTGACTCAATGAAGAGATGGCCGCGTCCTTCAATGCTGAAGTGGAGACTCATTTCTTGTACGGATTCATCTTTTTACTTGCTGATTTGATGAAAGATGACCTGTTCCTTTTACTTTTTCACTCGTGAGTCAAGTGATCCATTCAACGTATGGCCGCGTCCTTCAATAATGAAAGGAGACTCATTTTTGACACGGATTTATTGATTCACACTCTGATTGGGTGAATGATGACTTGTTCTTGTTACTTTTTGACTCGTGAGTCAAGTGACTCAATGAAGAGATGGCCGCGACCTTCAATGCTGAAGTGAAGACTCATTTCTTGTACGGATTCATCTTTTTACTTGCTGATTTGATGAAAGATGACTTGTTTCTTGTACTTTTTCACTCGTGAGTCGAGTGACTCACTCGACGGATGGCCGCGTCCTTCAATGATGAAGTGAAGACTCATTTCTTGTACTGATTCGTCATTTTACTCACTGATTGGATGAATGATGACTTGTTTCTTGTTACTTTTTCACTCGTGAGTCAAATGACTCACTCAACAGATGGCCGCGTCCTTCAATAATGAAGAGAAGACTCATTTCTTATACTGATTCGTCATTTTACTCACCGATTGGATGAATGATGACTTGTTTCTTGTACTTTTTCACTCGTGAGTCAAGTGACTCACTCAACAGATGGCCGCGTCCTTCAATGATGAAAAGAAGGCTCATTCTTATCACTTTTTGATTCGTGAGCCAAGTGACTCACTCAACGTATGGCCGCGACCTTCAATGTTGAAGAGAAGACTCATTTCTTGTACTGATTCATCGTTTTACTCATCGATTCGATGAGTGGTGACTTGTTCCTTTTACTTTTTCACTCGTGAGTCAAGTGACTCACTCAACAGATGGCCGCGTCCTTCAATGCGGAAGAGAAGACTCATTTTTGTCACTTTTTCACTCGTGGGTCAAGTGACTCACTCAACGTATGGCCGCGTCCTTCAATGATGAAGAGAAGACTCATTCTTGTTACTTTTTCATCATTTCACTCACCGATTGGATGAAAGATGACCCATTTTTGATACTTGTTCATCATTTTACTCACTGATTGGGTGAATTGTGACTTGTTCTTTTTACTTTTTCACTCGTGAGTCAAGTGACTCAATGAAGAGATGGCCGCGACCTTCAATGCGGAAGTGAAGACTCATTCTTGATACGGATTCATCATTTTACTTGTTCATTCGATGAATGATGACTCATTCATATCACTTTTTCACTCGTGAGTCAAGTGATCCATTCAACAGATGGCCGCGTCCTTCAATGATGAAAAGAAGACTCATTCTTGTTACTTTTTGATTCGTGAGTCAAGTGACTCACTCAACGTATGGCCGCGTCCTTCAATGATGAATAGAAGACTCATTCTTGTTACTTTTTGATTCGTGAGTCAAGTGACTCAATGAACAAATGGCCGCGTCCTTCAATGTTGAAAAGGAGACTCATTTCTTATACTGATTCATCGTTTTACTTGCTAGCTCGATGAATCTTGACTCAATCTTGTTACTTTTTCACTCGTGAGTCTAACGACTCACTCAACAGATGGCCGCGTCCTTCAATGTTGAAGAGACGACTCGTTTGGTTCACTGATCCATCATTTTACTTGTTCATTCAATGAATGCTGACTCATTCTTATCACTTTTTCACTCGTGGGTCAAGCGACTCAATGAAGAGATGGCCGCGACCTTCAATGCGGAAGTGAAGACTCATTTCTCGTACTGATTCATCATTTTAGTCATCTATTCGATGAATAATGACTTATTCTTATCACTTTTTCACTCGTGAGTCAAGTGACTCAATGAAGAGATGGCCGCGTCCTTCAATGTTGAAGTGAAGACTCATTTCTT
This sequence comes from Crithidia brevicula, assembly GCA_030849845.1. NCBI lineage: Eukaryota > Euglenozoa > Kinetoplastea > Trypanosomatida > Trypanosomatidae > Crithidia > Crithidia brevicula. The sequence goes on along the minus strand of JASAOD010001688.1, from coordinate 965 downwards.
ATACTGATTCATCATTTTACTTGCTAGTTCGATGAATCATGACTCACTTTTGTCACTTTTTCACTTGTGAGTCAAGTGACTCAATGAACAGATGGCCGCGTCCTCCAATGATGAAGTGAAGACTCATTTCTTATACTGATTCATCTTTTTACTCATCTATCCGATGAATGGTGACTCATTCTTATCACTTTTTCACTCGTGAGTCAAATGACTCACTCAACAGATGGCCGCGTCCTCCAATGATGAAGTGAAGACTCATTTCTTATACTGATTCATCTTTTTACTCATCTATCCGATGAATAATGACCTGTTCTTGTTACTTTTTCACTCGTGAATCAAGTGACTCAATGAACAGATGGCCGCGACCTTCAATGATGAAGAGAAGACTTAATTTTTCCACTAATTCACCACTTGAAGGAGCAAACCATTGGATTAAAAAGGATTTATTCGTGTTACTTTATTACCCATTAATCAAAAAATACATTTGCTGCATATCTGCATCCTTGAAGAATGAAAACACACTTCACTTCATTCGGAATATCGTCCCATTACTGCATATATCTGATCCTTCGAAAGATATTCGAGCCTTTCAATGCGTCGCTCGAGATTAATCAACATACCGGAATATCCATCACAAGACTCCATTCAACACATCATCAAGGGATTTGTCCAATATGTGTCTGCGTCGTTCCTTCCTGACAAGATCATGGAAGCACAGCATATAGCCCATAATCGGGTGAATCACTCATTAAAAATATGGCCGCGACCTTCACTCTCTTATTCATCTCCTCACCCTATTCATCCATGCATTCATCCTTGTCTCACACATATCCTCAATTGTCGCGAAATTCTTTTCAACACTTTAGTTGTTTAGCTAGTACCTTTTCTTTTAGTCTTCTTTCAATCTTCTTTTTAGTTTTTTTTTCTCTCGTTTTTTCTTTCTTTTTCTTTTTGTCGATATGCCT
>JASAOD010001686.1:0-14956 GCA_030849845.1 Crithidia brevicula | reverse complement strand
GGTCAGGGAAGTCTCTTAAAGATTAAGTTGAATGATTAGAAGGCTAAGAAGAAGAAAACTGCTGAACGGAACCTCCATATTGCCATGATGCGGGCAACCCCTTTACAACGACGTATAGACCCTTTTTCGTACTCTAGGTAATAGTGCTGTGAGAAGGGATATATATAAGTGACAGATATAATACGGCCAGATAGGCATTAAATGGCAACGAGACTGGACGAAATGAACTGATAGGAGAGAGATAAAGGGTGGAAAGAGTAATCTGTTATGCTCACTGCAGATTTTGCTTTCCATGTCCACACAATGCCTCACATATTTAGTCGTCGTTCGTCGCTTTGTCCCCCGTTCACATGTCGCTTCTTACTGTCTAGCAAACTTTGGCTACCATCGACCCCCTCAGAATTTTTTTTCTTAGGGCGAGAAGCACGTGTTTAGCCATGGCAGAGCAGTTTTGGCTGCTCCAGTCACAACGCCAGTGCTGTACTTAACCCCAAAGTTGCGCGAGTAAAATTCCTCGGCGTTGTAGATCTCCTTGACGCGAAAGAAAACGACTTTGGTGTTCTTCTTGCGATGCCGATCATCCACGTAGCGCAAAAATACTTCCAGATGGTAATTGCATCCAATGCCGCCGAAGCCGTTGCGCTTCCTCTGTGCTGCGACAATGGGTTCATGATCGGTCACCATGGCTGTTCGCGTGTCTGGACTAAGCTCGCCTGTCACGCGGCGGTATTCCAAGTAGCGCCAGATGGCGGTGGGCTCTGCATGTGCAGAGTGGCGAGCCTGGAAGCCTCTCTGCTCAGGCTCTTCTGCATCCTCCTTAAGGTGCGCATTAAGGGTGACAAGTTCAAGGCTCACCGTCTACCTCTGCTGATGGTATTGCGCACCTGTCTGTATTTGCCACCGACTACTGCAGATCAACCCGCACTTGATGCATCGATGAACGTCACCAGATCGTAGTTGTGCTCCTTGTTAGTAGCAGCTTCTTCCGGTGCAACCTTGTGCCAGGAGTTCTGTAACATTGCGGCGGTGGTAGACGCGCAGGCATCGATGGCCTTGGGGGTGAGGAACGGAAGCCGCTCATCCCAGTCGTCACCGTCTGAGATGTTCCTGTAGACTCCTCGGTACGCTCGCAGAGCGTAGAACATCATAGAGGGGTTCAGGCGCGTAGTATGCATGGCATGCATGAGGAAGGACACCAGGGCAACAAAGAATCGTTGCGTGAAGGAGGTATTGTGAGAGGCCAGGCTTAGCTTGGCCATCGTTTTGACCTGGTTGCGTACCTCCCGGCATGTCCATCTCCACCTCTACTTTTCACCGAGAAACACCGTGTCCTCCTGAGCGAGGCGGGGAAGCTCCTCGTCCGTCTTGTGGAGCAATCCATCCTGAGAAGGTGACGTGAGAAGGTTGGCAGCGGCCATTCGTGTAAGAACGGCACGGACGGTCCGGATGAAGCAGTGCTCCAGTCCCTCCTGAGCTGCGATCAATACGTTGTCTATGCAGGTAACAATTGACACCTCAGTCTCGACGTCTGTAATTACCCAGGTGATTGCCTGGCCAATGGCCACGCTCCACCGAGCACCCGCTGGCACCGTGCACATGCGGTAGTAGCGGTCGAGTGTGCGAAAGACGAACATATTGCCGAGCGTCTCCGGCAGGGGAATAGCATCGTAGTACGCCTCAAAGTCGATCTGCAGGCAGTATCGGGAGCGTCCAACCACCTGACGAGTGGTGAGACACGATGGATGCCGCAAGATTGGGACAGTATACCTTGGGACGATTGCGTTGAGATGGGGCTTCGTGATAATACGCCGCCGGCCTTTGAGCTCCGGCTGATTAAACGAATTTACTCCGTGCACCCCCGTGAGCGAGATGTCATCCCGATGCACGAGTACCGGACACTCCTCCGCTTTGCCGTACTCCATCATGCGAGCAATGTACAGAGCCGCAATCCTTTTAATCTTCAAAGCGCGGCTCGTGACCAAGCCTGCGAACATCTGCGACTGCAAGACGAGATGGATGTGGCTGCTTAGACGCTCCCCAGACAAGCCTATCACGCTCGTCGAAATAAGCTTGCTGCCGTTAGTGGCTGCTTAGAACCCTCTGTGAGAAACATTCGAAGGGTTTGAGGGAGGGAGCAGCTGGCTGGAGAAGATCTCTTTTTCAGGTGTGCACGAACGAAGTTAATCATCATGAAAACGCCACAGTCAGCACTGTGGCGTACCTGCTTTGAGCAGGTTCCGAAAGTGATTGGCACTAGGCTCGTGAAGTACGTCTGTAGTTGACGTACAATCTCCTTCTGAAGCTCAGCGTTAGGTGCCGAGTCATACGGGGTGAGCGTCGGGCGGTTTCGGTCCCCCTTCCGCACCCCAGCAATCCAGCGGTTCCGTGCATATTCCGGAAAGTGACACAACTCCCCACTGATGACACGCAGCAGGATGTTGGTGGCCCGCGCATGTGACATAACGGACAGCGTGTCGCATGAGAGTCATAAACGAGGAGGAAAGTGCACACACCTGGAAATAAAAGCGCAACAAGCAACACTAAAAAAAAAAAATGAAGAGAGAGAGGGGTGCACTGCCGGCTGCACACCGGTGTATTGCAGACACCGCATAGCAGATGCGGTGGACTTGCGCTGCAGCAGAGCGGCAAGTCAAAGGCCAGAAAAACAAAGCTGAAAATGAGAGACTCGATTGAAAGAAGCAAACGTCGAGCACGATAAAGGCTAGCAGCCATACCCGCTGTTTGGGGCGTCAGATGGCGGACACAACACCATCAGCAGCGCGCCAGGTCTGTGCGTGGCATCAAGTTGTCGCAGGCCAGCACCAGGCAAAGCGCCTCATTGAACGGTGAGTCGTGGCAGCACGTTCACGAAAGAGAAGCAGGTCGCTCGCAAAGCACAGAAAAAAAGGGGGCAAAACAAAACGGACTAGGAGACCGAATAATTATGGATGATTTTATGTCGAGGAAGTGAATGGGGAAAAAGGTGGTGAAAGTAAAGGGAAGGTAGAAGATGATTCAAGTTACAACATAATCATTATTCTATCTGAAGTACAGGGATTAGCAAACTCTTAAACACTGGTGAGTTTGGACACGAAAGAGATACGATTAGTTAATTTTATTTTTGGGATTTTAAACTGACGAAGTGGTAGCTTTCTTTATAAATCCGCCTCCAAAGCTCCCCTTCGCAAGTTTTCCCCCTTCGCCAGGTCGGCGGCGGACAAGAGGCGACCTCTCGACAGAGCGTCCGCTGGGTTGTCCTCCGAACGTACGTATGCAAAGGACGCGAAAAGATTGAGTGTCCGCAATAAGTGGAGTACTCGTTGAGCCTCAGGTTGCAAAGCCGGAGACTTCGTGGTTGTTTTGATTAAAGAGTGTTGTACGGTAGTGTTGTCCACCCTCACCGCAACGTGTCCCTCCAGTCGGTGAGCAAAGGCCTTCAAACCCAGGAAGACCGCTCTCATTTCAGCAGAAGCGATCATCGGTGGTTTTGTACTCCAAGTAGCGCCAGTGGCACCTGTCTCACTGGAACCAAAAAAAAGCATCGCACCCCAGCCTTCCAAGGATGCATCGGTAACAAGAACCGAAGAGGGATTACGGTAGAGAGAGGGCTGAACAGGTACATTCCTCATAACCTGACGGAACCACCGTCGAAACAAAACAAGGGAGAAAACGGAGAGATTCGTCGGATCCCTGTCCGCGAGAACACCGCGGTTGAGCTGCGACAAGCGTCTCCAGTCCGTTTTCAAAGCTAAGTTATCATCAACCATTCAAATGTATTTAGAATACTAGAGGCGCAAATGAGCTTAGATGTGCATCGTTCCATGTCCGCCACCGTCATGGTTTCCCATTGCGGCGTGTCTTTCAGGTGACGCAGGAATTTATCACACATCTTTACAGTACGATCTTTATGGTTGAAAATGACCCCCAGAAAAACATACACATCCTCCAAAACCGAACTCTCACCAATAGTTGCACCAACCCAAGCCGCGATACGCAACGTGTGTGAAAACCACTTCAACACGTCGTCCCTCCTGCTGGCCTCACGCACGTTGTCGATCCATACGGTAATCGATAGTGCCCCGTTTCTGGCGTATTGGGGCTTCATTACCTCCGGATCGCCTGCGATCACCCGTGTGACTGCGTAAAGCAACTCAGGGCTGACCCGCTACCCCATTGGCAAACGTGTAAGCTGCACCAGCTTTCCGTTGGACGTTCTACATCGAAACAAAGAACGCCACAGTGCAGGAAGTGGTAACTGGAAGAATGACGCTTTAAGGTCGATCAAGCCAGCACTTTCCGCGTGGACGTCCTTCAAGTGGTTGGAAATATGCGTAAGCGGCACGTCCGGCTCGTAGATGTCGTTCGCATTTTTTTCCTCGGTCCAGGCATTAAAACGTCTCCTCATGCCTGTGGCTTTCTCTTCTACCACTGAGAAAGGCCGAAACCACCCCTGTGTCGGATTAGCGTCGGCGGACTCGAGGATGCCGGCAGCTATGAGCACCTCGGCGTCGCCGACGTACAACGTATTTCGAGACTCACGTAGCGGGGTTGGTGGTGGTGTTCCCACCGTAGCCCAAATAGCGTCAAAACGTCTTCTTGTCCGCTCGTTCATGCGGTCCAAAACCCGGTCCAGCTGCATTGCTGCTACGTCAACCTTCTGTAGCGGCAAGGCGCGTGTCTCCTCCATCGTAGCGACTCGTGTGTCCTTGTGTCGCCGTTGGAGAGCGTGTCGGAAGGCATGCTTCACCGGCACTGCCTCTGGTTCTACCCACGGGGCCTCCCAGACTACTGGGACGGCTTGAACGGTTGCGCCATTAAGGTGGTCGTCGCAAGCGTGCCTGTCAGCAGAGCCGTGTGCGCTTTCAAGTAATGGGTCGTGCTGCGAGACATCGCTTCTGTATTGTCCCCGTGTTTCCCCAAAGTCAACACTGAGTTCGGACCTGCAGGCTTCTTCGTCATAAGCTGGAAGATCTTCTTGGCTGCGTGCTCCAAGGCACCACGCTTGATGGAACGGACGGTGTACCCGTACGGCTTCAGCACCCGCCCCATCTGTGCTGTGGTGCTCTGAGCTATGGGCTCGTCTACCATTGGGAGAGACATTTCAGGACGTTGCGAATCACCGTGGCATCCTCTCCGACGATCACCACATATCAATCCGGTTGGTCCGCTTCGCTCTTGAACGTCTTTGAGTGATACCAAAAGTCGACTATCAAGAGTGAGGGGTCCACCATGTGTTCCACAAAGGCTGACGGTGGCAGAAACTCCACGTCCGACCATCTGCTTGCCGTTAGCCATGCAACACGGAACATAAGAGCATCGCGAGGGTTCTCCAGATCCTTGCAAATCTTCACGTAGTCGTCGTACGTCATGGCCTTCGCCTGTCGCACCGGCGACATTGCCTTTTCCTTCCGCAAACCCTTCATGTACATCTCTAGGAGACCTGGTGGCTTGTCCACACAACGTTTGAGGATCCCGATGTACTGTAGAGCGCTGGAGGGTTGAAGGGGGAGGGACACCACAAAGTATGCGATCGACCGATGCTCCGAAGGCAGCTGATGCTTAGTCAGGAAGTCCACATACCGTGTCAGAACTGGCGTGCGCTGGGGACCAAGCTTGAGGCCCCCAAATTTTCAACGCGGTCTCGTTGATTATTGCTGCTCATTTCCGCAATTCCGTATTGTCCACATTTTTTAGCTCTATTGACTCCAGGGTGATTGTCGGTAAGAACCCGTGCTCCGGACTCCCCGGCCTTGCAGTGGTATCCTGAAATACAGGATGAGTCTCCGAACGTGAGACCTCGGGCTCCTTGCAGTGATGCTCTGCCGCGCACATTTGTAGATGTGGTTTTTGATCGGCAATCGAGGCCCCTTCAAGAGGCGCTTCGGCTTGGGACGTGACCGGGCATCCCAAGTTGGCGCGATGAATGGCGGGCGCCGGGGTGACCGCGGCACTATCGCCGGTATGGTAACCTTCTTGACCGCGTGGGCAAATCCCTCCTTTCTGCGTGACAGGCTGTAACGTGTTTAAGTTGCTGGGATGTGCACGGGCCTCTTTGTGCCGACCATTCACGCTTTTTTGGCCGGCGGCTTCCCCTCGTTTTTTTTGAGGGCTGTGGTTGAACGTTGCCCTTCGCGGCCCCTGGATGCCACCCGGAGTTGCGCTTTTTTGTAGCCGATCCCAAACATCGGTTCACGATGGCGCCGCAGCGGTCCTCAGCATACTCACCGTAGACGTGATGCCGTAAGGCTCTGAGGTCGAGGTTCTTTGAGTGTGTGGAGATCATGAGCACCTCTCGGAAAAGGTAATACATTTTCCACCCGAGCGCTTCAAAAGCATCCGTGTCATTATTGCATCGGGACCGCAGGTGGAAGTCAAATACGCGCTTCGCCCTGTTCACCTCAAAGCTGAGTGAGTGTGGAACGCTCAACATGAGCGAATCCAAAGCGGTAGTGGGACTAATACTCGACGCTGTGGTGGGGAAAGCGGCGTAGTTGCCCACGGCACCCGACTTCTCAAAGAATATCAGGGGTGGTAATCGGATGGTCCTGCGTCATGCCCATCTTCCACCTGCCGGTCATCGTCGTGCCGGCTCTTTTGTCTCCCGCCTCACTGGTGAGACTGCGCTGGTGTGGGGAATCAATGAGACCATCTGTCGCCATGCGGCGGCGTGACAGTTCGGTAGGGGATAACCCGTGGGTGGGCGCCGTTGTTCAGTTGTGAATCCGAAACAAACCTGGTCGGACCTCCTCTCGCTTCACCAATGCGTACTCTGTTTTCGCGTAGACCGGATAATTCGAAGGGAAAGCAGGAACATACTCTCGCATCGTATTGGATGGCTGCGCATAGCGCATCGGCTGGTAATCTCTCGATTCAAGCACTGAGATCCTTCGAGGTGGGTGCAGCGGCGACGTAGGGGAGGTCGTGTCCTCGTCATCCGACTCTTCAGCGCGTGCTACGCGGCTGCGCGGTGTTGGTTGACGCGGCGGGGACGTCCGAGGCGTAAGGAGGCGTCCCTGCTCTCTGTTGAGTGCCCCTCTCGCAGCGACGCCAATCACTTCCGGCTCTTCGCTGGACTCCGATCTATCGGTTGAAACAGGAACTGGCACCGCACGTGCAGCCTCGGGAATTGCGGTTTTATCCTTGGGGGCGCTCAGCTTCCGTTTCAGTTCCTCATTCTCCCGGCAAAAGCTTTCACGCTCTTGACGCAAGACGTCGCGCTCTCAAACCAAACTTTCCCGCTCTTTCACGAAGGCATCTCGCACGCCCACAAGCGCTTTTCTTTTGTATTGGCCAGATGTCCGTTCTTTCATCCTCATCTCATTCTCGCTTTTCAAAGTATCCCGTTCTCCTCGAATTGCCGACAGGTCACGCATCGCCCTGTGCAACTCAGCATTCTCAATCTTCGACTGAGCTCTTAAATCCATGACTTCACCTCGAAAATGGTTTACTTCGTAAATGAGCTGAACTTTTGCGGCTTTTAATTGAACGTTTCGCTCCCGCTCGCGGTTTAATTCCCTTTCCAAGAAAAATATATATTATTCTGAAGAATGCGGACGGAGACCTCCGCGTCCTTCACAGAAATTCGTGCGCCAGCTCTCCGGTGCGCGTCGTCGACCACGTAACTAGCTTCACGAGCTGCATTGCGAACCTCGTAGTTCACGCGCCACTCGCAGAGCTCGGCTCTCTGTGAGGCTTGTTCAGCCGTGAGAGATGCGGTGTTGGCGTAGTGCACTGCATCCACCTCCCTCCTTTGAGCGCCAATGTCCGCTTCGCGGTGAGCGAACTCAGACCGTGTGAGAGCTCGTTCCTCGGCATGCGCAAGCTGTGCGTTTATGACATATCGCTCTGCTGCCGCACCGGCATGCCCTTCGCTGTAAGGCAAACTCAATGCGCGCTCGCTAAGCCAATCAGCTCCTTGAGTTAAAACTTCTGCCTGCCGCTGTAGCTCAACGTATGTCACGCCTAATGCGTCACACCACGTCTCCATCTTTACCACAATTCTGGATGTCTGTTCCAGGTCTTGCTTACAAAAACTCATCACACTTGCGAGGAATTCACGGTCCTGAGGACCCTCGAAATCACATACGCCCAAACAGGCGTCAACAAAAGCAACGGGCCCATCTGGAGTGCGGATAGCGACCCTATTCTCTTGTATGACAACTTCTGTGTTGAAAGCATACAAGTCCCCATCCTCTGCTTTAGCAGCCAAACTTAGATATGCTGCTGACCTGTTTTGAGGGTACTTACGTAAAGCTTTCTCCAGAACCGTTCATTCCTCTGGTGTGTACGTGGCGAGGGTTCCGGAAGACTCCTATGGAATGGGAGTCACCATTTTGTGAATGGTGTATGAGTAAAAAAGAAAGAAAGAAAAAAACGACAGCCAGAGACAGTTGTTTGGAAAGAGAAAAAGAGAAAATGGTTCGAAACATAACTAAGGATACTTCAACTTCTCAGAATCCTACATGCATTACTCATTCCTCGCGCAGACTTTTATAGAGTCACGGCACCCGAATCGAAAATCACAGAACCCGATTCCAAAATCACAGAACCCGATTCCGAAATCACAGAACCCGATTCCAAAATCACAGAACCCGATTCCAAAATCACGGAACCCGATTCCAAAATCACGGCACCCGATTCCAAAATCACGGCACCCGATTCCAAAATCACAGAACCCAATTCCAAAATCACAGAACCCAATTCCAAAATCACAGAACCCGATTCCAAAATCACAGAACCCAATTCCAAAATCACAGAATCCAATTCCAAAATCACAGAACCCAATTCCAAAATCACGGCACCCGATTCCAAAATCACGGCACCCGATTCCAAAATCACAGAATCCAATTCGAAAATCACAGAACCCAATTCCAAAATCACGGCACCCGATTCCGAAATCACAGAACCCGATTCCAAAATCACAGAACCCAATTCCAAAATCACAGAACCCGATTCCAAAATCACAGAACCCCATTCCAAAATCACAGAACCCAATTCCAAAATCACAGAACCCAATTCCAAAATCACGGCACCCGATTCCAAAATCACGGCACCCGATTCCAAAATCACAGAACCCAATTCCAAAATCACAGAACCCAATTCCAAAATCACGGCACCCGATTCCAAAATCACGGCACCCGATTCCAAAATCACAGAACCCAATTCCAAAATCACAAAACCCGATTCCAAAATCACAGAACCCAATTCCAAAATCACGGCACCCAATTCCAAAATCACAGAACCCGATTCCAAAATCACGGCATCCGATTCCAAAATCACAGAATCAAATTCCAAAATCACAGAACCCAATTCCAAAATCACGGCACCCGATTCCAAAATCACAGAATCCAATTCGAAAATCACAGAACCCAATTCCAAAATCACGGCACCCGATTCCAAAATCACGGCACCCGATTCCAAAATCACAGAACCCAATTCCAAAATCACAGAACCCGATTCCAAAATCACAGAACCCAATTCCAAAATCACAGAACCCAATTCCAAAATCACAGAACCCAATTCCAAAATCACAGAACCCGATTCCAAAATCACGGAACCCAATTCCAAAATCACAGAACCCAATTCCAAAATCACGGCACCCGACTCCAAAATCACGGCACCCGATTCCAAAATCACAGAACCCAATTCCAAAATCACAGAACCCGATTCCAAAATCACAGAACCGATGCTACCTAGTGAAAACGGTCGGAAACCTTGCTTGCCTTTTGACTTCTCGTTGACGGAACTGCATCGGGCTCACTGATATGGCGCAGTTTTCGAACGCAGGCCGGCAGTAGCCTCATAGCGTATGCCCTTGCCACGTAAAATGGAACGGCTGCAATCACCGATGTCATGTATTTGTTTTCGTTGCGTGGTGTCATTTCTGCCAAGACACCGAAAGACATTACGAAAATTCCTATTCCAAACAAACATACAAGCGATCTAGCTAAATTACTGTGACTAAACCCTAATCCTCTACAACAAAACGCTCCTCTCAAAACCGGACCATGCGTAAACGGGGCGGCGGTACTTCGTCAGCCTCGCCTCTGCGACGCCAATGGCCAGGCACTGCCTCCCGAGCCTCGCTGCTCTGATGCAATGCGACGAGGGGATCCGTGGCTCCTTCGCTCCGGGCGGTGAGCTCCGCCATGAGGGCGGCTACGGCGCTCCTGCCCTCGCCTTGGTAGGGAGCAAAACTCATCATGCCAATTATGAGGTTTGCTAATTTCACATCCGCACTTTCCTCAACTTCATACCCAGGGCCGATATCGTGTCTTTTTTGGAGTTCGGCTAGGCCTTCACATACCATTAGGTGTTTTGGCGTCTCTTCACACCCCAACCTCGAGGAGGTGCGTGGAGCTGCAGGAGTTCCTTCGCCATGCCTTTTCTCGTGGTGCCGCCTGAGGCCGTCCGGTTTTGATATACGCAGCACCGCAATCGAGACAAACATGCAACCTTGGATGTACGGGCATCACCTTCTTCTTTACTTAATCATCTATGACCTGTAGACTTGTCAATTCGGGATGATTTTTTGCCTGACATGATAGAGGATACCTGGAATGGTAGAGAGGGAGTGGTTGAACGACGGACAGACCTGTATGCGCGGTCCAGTGGTAGGACGGGCAGTGGCACTTGCTGCTGTGGAAGGTCCCGTAACTGTGCCAACGGCGTTTTCGCGATCCACAGGTCTATTGTGCGCCGCTTCCACGTGTCGCTTCATGTGCGTAGCCGCGATCCGGCGTTTGCAGACCGGGCACTCCAGCTTCTCCACAATGCGGACTTTCTCGACAGGTGTTGGGGTGGTAAGAGGGAGCGGACCATGCAGAAACATGTGGCGCTTGGCGAAAAAGTCGCTGCTGCGGGTGAAGAAGAGGCACAGTGGGCACCGGTAGAAGCCGCCTGGCGGGGAGGCGTGAAGAGCAATCGAGACCATCGTACTCAGTTCTGCGGCATCGGTGATGTTGTAAGCGCTCACAATGTGTTTCTTCAGCTGCTCACGACCTGGGAAAGATTGGTAACAAACTGGGCACAGCGCGGGATCCGACGGGTACGTTGCAAAGTACGCAGGGGGCGGTGGCTCCGGAGGCGGTGCAAGAAGCGGGGGCGGTAGTCCCATTTCCCTCAATCGATGTGCAACACACCATCTGCATTCTTCGTTGTCTATGTTGTTCACACGCCTATGTAAAAAGCCAAAATACCTTGAGGTGCCACTGCGAAACTGCGCTAAAGCTGTCTCTTGCTGTCTTGTGAGGACCACGTCACCGTTCTTGGGGGTGGCCACATTGCTGTTCAGTAAGAACTGCCGCAGTGTAGAGGGGTTGCGTATTCGGTTCAGCGGTATGTTGTGAAGTCGTCTGATCGTCGTAGCGAGGTCGGTGATCCAGGTGCGACCTGTCGGAGTTGGCTTCATGGCAGCCTTGGCCATTTTATCCACTGCATCGTTTCTCCGAAGTCCACAGTGTCCAAAGACAAACTGAAACGATACTCGAACCTTGTGGTGGACCAGCTCTAGGATGGTTGTCCAAATACGGCGCAGAACGCCTTCGTCAACAGTTGTGGGCCTTGTTTTGAGCGCCATGAGAAGCGAGTAAGAAACGGTGACGACAACACATGTGGTGCGGTAAATTCGGTGCTGGGTGACGTACTGGAGGAGCCGCTTCAGGCCAATTTCCATGGCTATGCATTCAGCACGGTAGCTGCACGCATATCTGCCACAGAAGGCGGTAGCTGTGGAGACGAGTTGTTCATTGTGGTAAAGCATAGCAGCTGCTCCGGATTGCTCATCAAGCTCGACGGCACCGTTGGTGTAAAGTGCCAGCGGCACCTTTCGAAATCGGCGTAGCCGAGCTTTGCATGCAGCCAGCTTCTCTGCGACCGGGTAGTCAGCGCGCAAATCTCCTGGGAGTGACGTGTTAAAGTACACTCGCCGGCTTTTCAGAAGAGATCTAAACGCGAGGGGCTGCTCAAAGGGGTCAATAGCGGTGTAGCCACTGCCCACGCGGCGGAGGTAGGTGTGTAGGGGATGCTCGTCGTCATAAACCTCCCTCGCTAGCTGTCCCATGTATCCACCACTGGTGACCGCTGTCAAGTAAAGTCGTAGGCGGCGGAGCAGCACTGTAGCGTCTAGCGAAAGAAGGTCGGCTTCCTTCAGTAGATCATTTGCGTCGACGTACTGCGGAATTTCAGTCACCATGGCGGCGCCAATCGCGTGCATCCGCTTTAACAATCCTTTGCACGAATCGCTGGCATTGTCCCACCAGGACGTCGCGGCGTAGAGGAGTTTTGATTCAATAAGGGCCAAGTAGAAGGGCCGGATGACGTCTTTCGATGGTCCCCAGAGTTCTCCGGGCACTGCCTTGAGCTTCGCCAAGCGCTTCCCCGCGGCACTTAGCGTTGCCTGCATGTGTCCTCCAACGCCTCTGAGCGGCTGAAAAGCCACACCCAAGAGTCGTGGGTATCGATCTTTCTCTAGTAGGGTGGTGCCGATGAACAGCGACAGCTGATTGTGGTGTCGAGCACCAAAGAGCGTGTACTTTGTCTTCGGGGCACTCAATTTCATGAAGTTCATCTCTGTCCAGCGGGCTACGGTGTCTAAGGCAGATTGTAGCGTTCTTTGAATCTGATCGGTGTTCGGTGAGGAACACAGGAGAGTAAGGTCGTCCGCAAAGAAGGCGCGCTCGAGGCCTTCAATTTGGTTCAGTTGCACACTAAGGGAGTCCATAACAATGATGAAGAGCAGAGGGCCGAGGACTGATCCTTGCGGAACACCACAGGCGAAGGCTACCGGGTCGGAGAAAGTGTTGTTGGCTCGGGCTCGCGCTGCTCGGTCGTCTAGGAAGTCCATAACCCACCGCGTCGGATAGAGATCGACGTCGAATTTCTTGAGGGCCCTGATGATGGCGCCATGGTCAACAGAGTCGAAGGCACGTGCATAGTCTACGAAGACGGCTCCAATCTTTGTGCCTTTTGGCCTCTGCACCACTTTGTGGAGGAGGAGATCGAGGGGGTCAGTGGTGGACCGGTGTGGGCGAAAGCCTGCCTGTTGCGGTTGTAGTCGAGATTCTAGATTATCCCGTAGACGGCGAGATATCATGCGCTCCAGCAACTTACACAAGTTGCTGGTGAGGGTGACAGGACGGAAGGAGGTGGGATCTGTGGCGGGCTTCTTCGGCTTCAGCAAGGGAATGATGATGCCTTTCTTCCAGGGGCCTGGGACGCGACCACTCATGACACTGTGATTGTAGATGTTCAAGAGAAATTTCCTGCCCATGTCAGGAAAAGCGCGGATGCAGTCACAGTGAATGTCATCAGGGCCAGGGGCGGAGCCACCATGCACTTCTCGTAGTGCCATCTCTAGTTCTGCAAGCGAAAATCGTTCGAACGGCTGAATACTGGGGCGGGGCGGAACGCGGAGAGTAGCAAGCGGATGACGGGTGGATTTGTTTTTGTACATGTTTGCCAGCATGGCGGCATGAGCTTTGCGAGTAGGGGGGTGCTCATCAATAACGAGGACGGGCATTGCTAGGGGCCGCGGGGCGTAAATTGCCTGGATGCGGAACCAGGACCGCGGGTCGCTCGGCGTCAGCTGACTACAGCTCTGTATCCATCCGTTGATACTCTCTTTCTGCAGTTCTGCGTGATAGATCTTCGTGAGCTCGCGACGCTTGGGATCGGTAAGTGGGGTCTCTTCGATGTCGCGTTGAAGCTCTGTAAGGCGTTCTGTCCAGTGGGGCGGGTACTTTGCTTTGATTACTGGGACAGCCTTTAACGTGACTTTATGGATGATGGAGGTAAAGACTAATACTTTGTGCTTGAGTGTTTCTCTATAATTCTTGATGTATGTACACGTGGCTTTGATGTGTGCCTTGTCAACCCAGCACGTGAGGCGGCGGCGGCGGCGTAACGGGCGGAGGGGACGAGAGCACGTTTCTGTACCTCGTTGGCGAGGGCTTTTTGACGTTTGACGTAGCAGCGGTGTTTTCGAATAAGGCGAGCGATGCGTACGTGGTATGTTTTCCAGTCCGCTTTCTTGAACTGGAACATCGACTTTTTGGTGTCAAATTGCGGTATGGGGTCACACCCTCCTGCAAGTTGCACCAGGAAGGTAATCCAGCGGTGATCACTGTCTGAAGTGGGTCGACTTTTCCAGTTCAGCACAAAACAGTCTCTGAAAAGCGTCGCGTCGAGGGAAGTGCGGGTACTGCCGTCGAAACTGATACGGGTCGGTCTATCGCAGTTGTTCGCGCACATAAGGTCATTCTCTATTATCCACTCGAAAAGGGTGTCCCCCGCGGCGGAGCTTGGGGAGTCGCAGAGTTCCCAAGTGGGGTGGTGTGCGTTAGCGTCTAAACCAATCACTAGCGGAGGTGACGGGAGAGAAAAGCGTGCCAAATTGTCCTGCGTGACAAATGCACTGCGTGGGATGTACCCGGGGGTAAAGCGAATCGTCTTGGGAGGGTTGTCGAAGTGGATTGTGATGGAGATCTGCTCAACTCCACACTCAACCACCGTACTAGTTTTCTCGCTACCAAAGTCGCGCTGAATTAGAACGAAAACACGCCACCTCCATTGCGGTCTCTTGCCGCACCGGAGTGCTGGCAGCCGTTCAGACCAAATGATTCGCAATCTCATACAAAAAAGTACGTCTCTTGAAGAATGCAGACCTGCGTCGAACTCACTTCGAGGCAACGGGCCAACGCAGTTTCTTGGACTGTGTCAACCCGTTGCAGTTCCAGTGGGCACATGTTAAAGTAGGCCCAGGATTGCGCTCAACATCGCCGCAGCGCAGAAGCAGGATGGCTTCCACGCTTATACGGGTAGGCTTTGTAACCCGTAGACACACGTCTTTGTGGGCCGGTTCGTATTTAACCGTTATTGCAAGCCGCCTCAGCCTGGGACCGACCCGGGCCTGACCGCCGAACCAGTAAGCTCGCAACCTGACACGAGGACGGGCTGC
>JASAOD010001685.1:0-14936 GCA_030849845.1 Crithidia brevicula | reverse complement strand
CGCACCGAGCTTGACTAGCTGCAGAGATGCTGGCGTAACACCGGCACTCTCAAATATAACAGACAATCAGAGACGTGCACCACGCCAGGAGGATAGTAAGTCATCGCTGGGGATCTCGGCGCTGCCCTGTCGTTGCGGCAGATCAAACCCAGTGAGGTGTGGGCAGCCGGTGAGCTCGATGTGGTGAAAGCGCTTACAGTGCTCGATGCCTCACGCAGCGGTCATGTTACAGTCCTCTGCGATGAGCTGCGTGAGACAGGTCAGACCGCCGATGCCACACAGCGTAGTGAGCTCCTTGTAGTCAGTCAGCGTCAGTACATGCGGACTGCGAAGCTTACAAAGCACGTGTATGTCTGTCAGCAAAACGCCGTTGCCCTCGCATGCCTGCAGATGGTTCTCTTGCGGCAACGCAGTAAGCTTCTCCAAGGAGGAATAGAAAGAGACTTGACTGCAGCCAACCTCGGAGTCCTGTAGCCCCAGACAGTACCAAGAAACAAGTTTGCTTCGCCGATCAGTCTCCTCTACAAGAGCTGCCATATCCAGCCGCGGCGTTCCGCTATTTACAAACTGCGAAATCGCAATAAAGGTCTTCATTTTCTGCACCTCAGGAAAGCGCATCCACAAAAGTGCTTGCGCCTTTGACAGGACAGACAACTTCACGTAATCATTCACACGGCTGCCGAATTGCACGTCTTCCACTGCGCCCCTGAATCCTCTGCACATACCACACCGGTTGTTGCTCTGCGCCGCTAATAACACAGCACACTTGGTGCAGAGATTGTACTGACAGGCAGTGTTCACCGCACAGAGCACCGGCTTTCAGCAGAAATAATAGAGAAGGTTGTCACGAATTGTATCATTCAGCTGCTCCCACACAATAGATTCCAGTAGCAACATTTCTGTGTTCAGATACGCGGAAACAGAATGTGTCCTTTTTGTGGCTGCTGTCTCCTGTTACAGAGCTCAAAAGTATGTACGCAGCAAAGCAGAAAGCAGAAAAGCCCTAGACGACTGAAGCAGAGAAAGATGAAGTGAAAAAAGATCGAAAGCACAGGTCAGGTAGAAGACACTTCAATTCTACACCGTACCCGTAATTTGATCTAAAGCACAGAGACATAGGACCTCTTTGATACTAATGAGTTTGTTGGAAAAAGATATAGAGTTCTTGTTTTAATCTATCACACAACTAGCTAAGTGGTAGCTTCCTTTACAGACCCATCCTCAAAGCGAGGCAGAATAGGCTTGGACGGACGGGAAAAGATAAAAAGAAGAAGGACGACAGCTGAAAGCAATCGTGGGGAAGAACGAAGAAAGGATAATTGTTCGATAGATAAACCATTACTGCTACTGTATCACTTCTCACTGCAGTTCGCCCATTCAACATTTCTTTGCTCAGGCTGTAAAAAAAAAAAAAAAGAAGAATGGAGATACACTGTTGATTGGCAAGGGGAAGAGTTCACCTTTTTTCTTATATAAGTTGAGCTCCAAATTCTCTTTACATTTTCAAATACAGTTTAAGAAAGAGAGGAATGTGAGAAAAATGGGAGAGAAGTGGCACAGAAGAGAACAAGCCGTTGGTTATCATGAAAATATGGTTCAGGTTCAGGGAACAATAGTAATTCCTAAAATTGCACATCTTAAGCCTGACTTGTCCGCAATAGAAAAACGCTATTTGGCCTCTATGTAGTGGAATCGCACTACCGGCGTTCGTCTTCGAAACCCAAGAACACAAAAACACTCACAGGCATTCGTCCATCTAATAGGAGAGACAAAAATGGCAGTCCACCGAGGCAACAGAACATACGCGTTGTTGTCCATTTTTTGACAGAGGCATTAACTCAGCAGAGAGTGAGCATGCGTCTCTTATAGCGATATTGTTTTTTTCCGGGTTGCTTGAAGAAGCTGGAGTACACTTTATGTTGTTTACTACTTTATTATGCCTCGACATCGTTTGCTACTTACCACTCCTCTTAAATCTTTACTTCACACCCACAAAAAAAAAGTATCTATCAAAAAAAAACACTTAAGCCAGAAAACAAGAAAAGAGCTCGCTGCAGTGGACCAGCAGATGAACCAGAGGAACAAGAACCCCCACAAGGACTACTCGCAGCAGAAGGGCCCGCGGCATCGACCAGCGAGAATCGGCAGCAAGGCGTGTGAGCGGCGTACTACAACGTCCTCGCCATCCCGTGGCGCTCTTTGAAAGAGGCCAAGAGGAAGGACACGTACATCGTTAAGAGTGAACACGTGAATGATGGAATGTGGGCCGTGACGATCACGGCAATTTTCTCTGAAATGCCGCTGCTGACCCAACATCGATTAATTAAACGAAGCGGCGACCGCGATGCGCATGGCGGTGGAGCCTGAGATGCTCATCTTTAGTCGCGAGTCTTCCGCTGCTGCTGCCTCTCCCATCGCCTCTACTGCTACAAATGTGCAGGAGAACATTTCCATTCATCACCACGTGCCCGAAAACCGGGCACTCTTTCCACCATTGCTGACCTCCAAGACTCTGCGGGGCGAACGCGTCCCGCCACAACGTGATGCACTGGACCCCTCCTCCATTAAAGCGATCTCCAGAGGCACTGCCCAGAACCTAGGCTCCATGCCGTCAAAGTGCCACGTAAAGGGCAGCTTCATCAACTGCGGCGATGAGGGAAACCGCATCCACAATCTTGACGCTAAGCCCGACACTGTCTTTCTCGTCGATCTCGCGCCACAAGCATTGGCTACTTGGGACAGCCTTTCTCGCAGCAGGCCGCAGCGGGCGAAGTAAATGGTGCTGTTCCTTTTCAAAAGCCGGTTGAAGGAACCGCCGCACCAAATGGGCAGGTGAATGTTGATCCTCGCGCCACTCTTCTTGCTCGTGCGGAGCAGAGTTATGAAAGGGCCCCTCGAGGAAGATCGGCAAGAGCCCGAGATAGAGGAGCCGCCGCAGCTGCTGTGCCGCAGGGCCGCGGGCGTGGTGCACCTGCTACCCTGCAGCAAACTTTGCAGGCAGCGTCCATCAAGGAGGCAAGGGAGCTGGTGGACCACATCATTGAGCTCAGCCATGCGACGACGAACGATGACTGGGAGCAGCACTCGGCTGCTTTCCATAACACCGATGTGACTGAGCGTCCCCGCCGGTTCGGGCTTGGAGGCGAACTCGCCACGCAAGAGGCACAAAAGGCCAATGCAGCGAATGCGGCCCATACACGGAGGGTGGTGACCTACATCCACGAAAAGGGCTACCCCTGTGTGACGGCGACTCGCCGCAACGCGCTTCGCGAGATCAGGCGCACGCTGATCGCCTCTGGTGATGTTGCGCCTTGGCTGCTTCGCCCTCGCCGGTCTGCTCGGAGACTTCGCTCCAGCGACGTGATGGATCAGGTGAAGCGGCTCTGGGAGCACAACATGCCTCCGGACACCGCGTCTGACACGAACTGCTGGTTTCAGGGCAAGAAGTCGATGCTACGCGAGGGCCTTTCTCCTGCAGGAGAAGGTGATGACCGAAGAGTTTCACCGCGGCGTCCACAAAGTCACGCCGGTGTACTGCGGCTGGTGTGCGGAGATGTCCGTGCAGGGACAGCTGACTCCGGAGGAGGTCGCTGCGGAGGCGCTGGTGCACCCGGATGTGCCCATCAAGGGGAACACCGGGATCCGGATGGTCTCTGTAAATGATGTGCGCCTGAGGCCACCAACGAGGAAGAGCATGTGGCCGAGGAGGATGATCAGGGTCGTTAAGTGGCCGAGGCGCAAGCCGAGGCCACCGAGGAGGAGGAAGGGCATGGCGTGAGCAGCGCAACGAAGAGGAGCAGCGAGCGAACGGCGATACCCCGCCTCTGCCTTAGCCAGCCGAGCGCGAGAACGAGGACAGCTACGAGCGCCACCAGACCAAGGGCTATATCAAGCGCCTTGTGGTGCGTTGCGACGATGGTGAAGAGCGCTTTCCTGTGTGCAGCGCATGCTTCAAGAAGATCGTCGCGGGCAGGGCGCACGACGTGTACCAGACCGGTATGGACTTCGGTGTGCTGTTGCTGGACTCGAAAGGCTCTCGGTCGTGGAGCGTGCCTTCGTTGCGCTTGTGCACCCGTACAGTCAGCTCATCATGCTGACGACGAAGATCGGCGGTGCACATGGCTACTCTTCGCGTGGCCACATCATCACCTTCCCGCAGAACTCGTCTGACGCGCTTACGCTTGTGCGAAAGATGCAAGGTGAGCTTGAGAAGCTGTGTATTAGGAACGAGGTTGAGGGGATCTCCAAAGAAGAGTATCTCCAGGTGGATATGGGAAGCTCCTCAGCAGCTGGGTGAGCAAGTCATGGTGCACTTCGTCGGACCGCATGGGTTGGCGACTGGTTGGCTGCGAGCGGATCGCCGCAACATCCTGGATGCCTATAGCGTGCTGATCAAGCAGCATCGGCTCTATGTGAACCTGCCGACCCCGTACGATCCTGATGAGGCCGATGCCGATGCTAGGCTGGCCGAGTTGGAGGCTCGTCTACCGGATGTGGCGGCCCAGGTGCGGCGTGTGTTGGATGCGGCTTTGTTGACGGACGCGGACGCTCGCGATGTCACCTCCGTGCAGGACTCGATGGATCGCCTTGCTGCTGGTGCGAGTGTGCGTGCGGGTGACGATGAGTATGTGCCACCTGGCGCTCCGGCTGGCGGCCGGGACGCGACCGATGTCTTGTTCCGCCGGGTGCTTGCTGCGGTGACTGACGTGACGCGAGAGGATGACGTGGCGGTGCAGGGAGTGCGAGGAGATGCGGGTGCCGGAGTCAGTCAGGACGCCGAGCAGCAACAGCGTCCGCGAACAAACTTCAACGCGGAGGAGACGGAGACGGAGCAGGTGCCGATCCTGCCTGTGGGTGCCGTGTCGATGAGTGTCGGCGATCTTCCGCAGGACACCGCTGTTGGGCGAGCGGCTGCGGCGGATTCGATGCGTCTGGCCTGGGCCCGCGCGACGGTGGCTCAGGGAGAGGACCCGCTGAACGAGTTCACGGAGAACGACACCATCTTCATTGCCGCGTTTCCGCACTTGTTCCCTCTTGGTTTCTTCCCGTCCAAGTCGCTGCCGCGTGAGCGTGATCTCCGTCATATGATGTGCTATTATGACGGGCGCTTCTCGAAGGACCCGCTGTTTGTCTCGATGTTGAACAACCAGCGCGTGCGCCACCTCACCTGCCGCGCCACTGCGCACACGCCGGCGGAGCGGAAAGACCAGCTGCTGAAGGTGATCTCGGATCCGAACTTCTTGGAGCGGGCGACGATAGCGGCGGAGAAGGCGAGCGGCGCGAACCCGGAGAAGATGACGAATGACGAGCGGAATGCCCACCGCTTCATGCGGCAGTCGCTGTTTGTCATCACCAACAAGGTCGCCTTTAGCGATGGAGAACGCGCCAAGGGGCTGCTGCTGATGCAGTCTCTGATCCGGTGCATTGCTCAGCCGAGCTTTTTCATCACCGTCACACCGTCTACGATTGACACCGCGCTTGGTGTTCGCCTCTGCTTGAACGTGACGGATGCGCGTCTTGGTGTTCTCTTCTCGGGTGATCTGGGCAGGTTCGACCCGGAGGATGTGAAGGACATGGGGTACGACGAGCGTGCCCGCTACGTGTTTGCGCACCCGGCTGCGACGGCCATCTTCTTCAAGCACTTTGAGGAGAAGGTGATCGAGATCCTGCTTGGTGCGAAGGTGCGCCGGTCCTCGACTCCGAAGAAGGAAGGCGAGAATGAGCCGGGTGTGTTTGGCAAGGTGCGTCAGCTCTTTACGACCACCGAGTGCCAGGGTCGGTCGCTGCTCCACATGCATATTTTGATCCGAACCGACATCGCGCCCACGCACCTGACCGAGCTCATGCGCGCCACGGTGCCCCGGGCAGCTCGTGAAGCCTTGGCCGCCTGTCCTGTGGATGATCTCTCCTTCGGCACGCCCTTTCACCGCATCGATGTCCCGCGTGGCCTCACGTCCGCCCAGCTCCCTCCAACCTCTGACGGCGATGTTCCTCTGGCCGATCTTCCTCTTTCTATTGGTGCTGATGTTCCTGTTTCTCTTCCCGGTGCTCCTGTTTCTCGGTCAGGTGATGCTGCGCCTCTCACGTCTCTTCTTTTCGCTGGCGGCGTATTGCCATCCTCTTCGCGCGAGAGTGGCACATCTGCCTCGGCTCCCTCTGTCATGCCTTGGCTTGATCGTTTGGATCCGGCGTCGACGCCTCTTTCTTCTGGCAACGCTGTCGCACCGCCTTTTCTTGACAGCGAGCCCTCTTTTTCTCCCTCACAGCACTCCCATGTGGAGACACCACACCCATCTCAAGACGTTCCTCTGCGCGATCTCAGGCCGAAGGATCCGGCTTTCTTCCCGCCGCTGATCAGTTACGAGACTCAGCGGCCCACGCGCATGCCACCTTCACCACAGGGAGGTGACGCAGCACATCCCACCACCACTACCAGTGAAGAACCCATCGCCAGAGACGCCTCTGGTGACCTCGACGTCGTGCCGTCACAGTACTCGATTGGCAGCAGCTTCCTCGCCGATGGTGGCAAGGCGAGCCGCGTGCGTATTGTTGACGCAAAGAAGGACACGACGACCTACGTTGGCCCCATCACGCCTGAGAACGAGAACTGTGATCGGGTGAAGGCGGCCATGGCCTTCTTCAAAGAGAAGGGCATGTGGGTCGAGGACACACATTCGCGCCCGATCGGCGAGGAGGAGGTCGCCAGGTACATGGAGCGAACAGTCATGACATACATGCCTGAGGAGTTCTATGCCTGGCGATACCGTCTTTGGACACTCCACGACTTCCCGGACGCGCCTGCCATCACGGAGCCGGAGAGCTTGGCTGAGCGATTGCGGCTCACCATGGGTCGGCATAACATGCATCTCCAGCACAAGGCCGAGTGCATGAAGAGCAACATCTGCGGAGGAGCCGGCAGTGGTGGTGGAGGTGCCGGAGGTGGTCGTGATGCCGCCTTTCGTGCTGCAGCGGCTGCGAACAATCAGCCGAGGTGCCGGATGGGCTTCGAGCGCGTGCCTGGTGGGAAAACAAGGATGGTACTTCTTTGTGGCCAGGGAAAGATGCCCGGGGATCCGATCCCGAGCCGGGCGGTTGTTTGGGATGATCTCGAACAGATAATTCCCTGTGCGCACATGGGTGACTTGCACTGTATCTGCAAAGAGCCCCTTCACTTCTATGCCCCGCCGCCGCTGCACATGGCCGCAAAGAGGCCTGATCAGAAGGCGGTCATCACGGCGCNAGGCGGACGACGGCACCGATCCTGATGAGGCTAGTGTGGAGCAGCGTCGGGCTGCCATGAAGCGACCGCGGGCACCTGATGTCCAAGAGGCCCGCGTGGAAGATGTATCTGTGGCTGTTGAGGTGGATGAGGATGTGGAGGTGGATTTGGTTATGAATGTGAATGAAGAGGTGCCTCTTCTGCCCTATACCCCCGAGATCGAATATGACGATGACGATGCGGCGACTCCTTCCCCGTCTCAGACTAAGCTCAGTCAGCGCCAGCTGACGAGCAAGGATGTGACGGAGGAGGAGGAGAGTGAGGGTTTGGTTGGGCGGAGTATGTCTTTTCCTTCGATAAATAATTTGGATGTGGAGGAGGAGATGGTAGCGGCCAATGTGGCGAGGGCCACGACACCAGTGGCACACACGAACACGAACACGAACGACACGAGCAACACGAACAACATCAGCAGTACACACGCGACGCCCGACAATGAAGAGGCGATCCCCGACGTTGCCGCACCGCGGCGTTACCGCACAAAGGTGATGGGCACTGCTTGCCTGACGACGGAGACCAATGCCGTGCTTGCCACCGCGACGATGGTGAACAAGAACGTGGTCATGCTGGTGAAAAACGAGCAGAGTATAGGTATCATCATGTACGTCTGCAAGTACCTCACCGGCAACGACGACCAGAGCAAGACCATCGCGGTGACGCAGCGCGCGGTCGCCTTTCTCAAGAGCATCTACCGCATGAAGAAGTTCACCTATGCGCAGCGAGTGGTCAATGAACTCGCCGAGCTGCAGAGGAAACACTTTAACAGTGAGACTGGTGTCCTGGCCGGCGCTGCGTATGAGGTTTACAAGGCGGCGTTCTTGGAGGGGCTTGCCGCGGAGGAGGCGGATGTGCTGCGTGATCTTGCTGCCGTCCCAGCTGTCGGTGGTGGCACCATCCCTGCGAATCGTGCGGGAACGCCTCGCGTGAAGCAGCCGAGGAACTACCTGATCACCACGTTCGGTTTTGCCTCAGCTTCGGCCACAGAGGTGCCGACGACGATGGCGTGCTACGCGCTGATGGGTGGCGAGCGCTTCCACACCGAGGCGAGCTTCACTTATGTGTCGATCTGGCCCTTGGTGAGCAAGGTGCGTGCGATGGATGCGGATATGGAGACTTCTCGTCGTGGCGGCTCCGAAGCTGCCAGTGAGATCGACGATGAAAATGATCTCGCTGACGCCGTTGGCTTCGACTTCGAGGGCTATGACTTGGATGCGCTCGTGCGGCCTATTCGTGTTGGGGAGGAGGATGTGGTAGGGGAGGAGCGCGCTGATGGAAGTACCCGGAGCACCGGCGCCGTGGCAGCGGAGGTGCGTGATGTCGACGAGATTCAAGGAGACACACGCATCGCACACGAGCGGGCCATCATGCACACTGTGGCCGTTTCCCGACCAGTGGCAGCCGGCGACGAGGGACGGACGGGAGCAGCGCGACAGCCTGTGACGACGGCGGACATGTAGGAGCGCTACATGCATCGCCCGAAGGAGCTGAGCAACGTCTCGTGTCTCAAGTTCAATATCGTCTTACAGGACGAGGCCATCCTGCAGCAGCAGCTGGGAACCGATTGGGCGGCCGCGATGAACAGGGCCGCTAACACGGGTCGCGTCCCATATCCGCGGTTCCCGTACCTGCGCACGCACTTGGCATGACACGAATCGCCTCCGAGTGCGTGCCAAGTATGGCATGCCAGTGCTCATGCACAAGTCTCCGCCGAAGCTGGCGCAGGCGAACGCGGCAGCGCCTTCACTTGCGCAAAGCCATCCTGCAGATGTTGGAGCTGCAGCGACTCGTGGAAGTCTCGCGGCAGCGGTTGATGAGCCCGAGGTGCCTCCCGTCAACGTCGACGATATCGACACCAATGGGACCGAGAGCGTCGCCACAGAGTCGTCGGATGAGGCGGTGCCGGCACGTTCTAAACGTATACAAGGTGGACGCGGACGCGGACGAGGTGGGTGGCCGTCTCGGTGAGTCTCAAAAGTCAGAAATGGTGGACGTATGACCGAGTTCACCGGACAGGCAGTGATGAAATGGAATGTTCTCCTGCACATTTGTGGCAGTAGAGGCAATGGGAGGAGCAGCAGTACCGCGTGTGCACCCCGGAGAGCAGATCGGGGCGATGGAAGGTGCGACCAAACAGAGCAGTATACACGGCAGTTACCGTCATCGCTTCGCCACACGCACTTAGCACCGCGCATCGCATGAGCTCGTCGAGGTGCACTTTGGAGTGGCGTCAAGTGGCGTTGGCGCGTGTGAGTGCGGCCGCTCTGTGCTTTAAAAAAGTCGATACTTGAAGCGCATTGTGGCCGATCACACAAGTGTACATCCTGTTTGAGGGATTTGACAAAGTTCCGACTTAATTACAATGCACTTAGCTACAAATGTTGTTTTCACGTGACGAGAACAGGAAGTAGAAAAAGAGAACAGAAGTGGTCAATAAGGAGAGTTGAAGAGAAAAGTTTTTTTAAAAAGCAATGGAGAAGGCGGATAGACAGATAACCGAAGAGAATGTCAAATAGAATTGACAAGAAAACAGCTGACGACCTTTAAAAGAGGCACATGACGGCGAAGTTACTTACACCTCCATCCTCCAGCACACAGTCATAAAGTTTTTTGTGTTTTATGTTGTTTATTGGGTGTTCATCAAGGTTTGTTAGACTGGCGCGAAAAGTTTCTACAGTTGCTTGTCACATGACAATATCGCAGCTCCCACTTGCAATAAAAGAAAAAAAAAGAGTCGACATGCCACCCTGCTCAATGTCATCTGATTGTTGCTATTATGTTTGTTTGTTTCTTTGTTTCGGTTCCTTGATAACTTCTCTAGCGGGATCACGTCAATGGGGTCCCATTCACCTGGGCACGGTTTATGTGTGTGTTTGTGTGTCGGGTGTATTTACTAAGTTCTTAAAACGAAGTCAAGAAACGCAGCAATGGAGGGGTTTAGGCCACGCTGCAATTGGTCAGAGCGAAGATGCAGGTGTCAGGAAAGACGCTGAACTTATATTGGCCTTCACGCAACTCAGTGTTATCGGCCCACTGGTGTCAGCGGCAATTCTTCCCTTAACACTCCTGCCTCCACTTCGACGTTCTTGATATTAAATTACAAATGATGAGGTAAATTCTAAGCCAATCTCCATCGATACGGCGTAATATTTTTTCTTTACTATTATTTCTTCTTACATCCCTTCCCCCACCCATTATGGAAGCTTTCGGCCTCATGACCGCGACGCCCGCAATTAGGGCGGCGTACCACTCCGTAAAGCTGTCTCTATCAGTCCTCGACCAGATGGCTGACGGACCGGAGAAGGAGAACCGGAAGCTCATTATTGTGGACAAGTTCCTGCAGTCGGCAATTGACTCCCTCCCCTCAGCCCAGGATACTATGTCGAAGATGATCGACATCCGGGACAGACGCATCCTATACCCCGGATCTGTACAGATGGATCTAAACAGGAGCAAGAAACGGCTCTTTGATAAAGCATATTCGGACCCCAGAATCAACTTCCCGCCGGCTGGCGGTGGTAAACACTCCCGTTTTTTGACGACGGGAGAGTCGGGGGGAAAAGTTCGTCCAGCAGTTCGTCTCCAAAATCGTTGATCGAGCCGCCGCGTTAAACGGAGGAGCCGTTGCGTCCTGGACCTGGCGGTGCTTTGGCGCGGCCGAAGTCGGTGGGCTTCCTGACGATCCTGGGAGCGTTGCCGCTGCGTTCGTACTGGCCGATCAGTCGGTCTACGGTTTTCCTGAGGTCACGAGCCTTTGTCTCGGAGAGTCGCTGGACTTGTATCTGGAGGCTGTTGAACTGAGCCTCAACATCGGAAAGGTCAGCTACCCCCAGCTGGTGTCCCACGTTGTCATACACTGGAGCCATGTAACCGCTTCCGTAGATCGTTGCAGTCGGGAATCTGTAGAATGAGCGGAATGGTGATGGCTGGTTGTACCTCTCATCGCCGCCCCCGCGGAGCGTCATTGCCGAGTTGATCAGCTCGCTGTTTTTAGCTTGCGTCAACGGATGGAAAGGGAAAAGTAGTAAGGTCAGGTTAGGGATCCCAATGGATGCGGACAACAGGGTTCCTTCCGGAAGCTCCTCTGCTTTGAAAAAATTGTAACGCATACCCTGTGCATCGTTGGGTTCCCGGAGCCAGATCGCGGCAAGACGATGTACGCGTTTGTCCATGCTGTCAGCTGCGTACTTCCCGCCGATGCACAAGGTCATCCCCATGAGCACCACGAAGACAGGATCCAGTTGGTTAGCCTGGGCCTTGTAGAACTCCTCCAACAAGTCCTTGGAGAAATTGGGTGGAGCTACCGGCCCCCGTTCCTTTCCACTGTGGGGAGGTGACTTGCGAGAAGGGAAGACATCTAACGTTGAGCTGGACACATTGTACACTCGTTATCTGCCAACCCGGTCAACTGTCCGGTGCGACACGATGCTGTACCGGGATGGAAGGCGGGCTGAGGCTCATCACCGACATACTGTGGCTTCCCAGGTGGTGTATTTTCCGATTTTTATTCAGCACCATTGGATAGCAGGGATCCTGCGCCACGACAAGAGTACCCAGCGCGTTACGCTGACTATCCTCGGCTCTGCACCGTCGGACAACGTGCACGCGGAATTGCGTCGCAAGCTGCTGGCAGTTTGACCAGCGCTCTCGATCTCACGCGATGAGTGCGCAAGACAATTGCGATACAGCGAAGACTGTGGCACTCACATGTCGGCTCACTTCTTTGCAGATCACCTCGCGGTTGGCATCGCCGACGGTAGAACAGCTGCGACACGCCTGCAGTCCTACCTCTACAGAACAACCCTCAACCCACCACCGAGGTCTGAGTTTCTTGAGAAGGTACGCCGAATATTGACTGCACCGAGGACCCGATCTCGCGTCACAGGGGGTCCTGCACCGACAGGCACACGCCGGGTAGCACTTCCCCCCATTCGTTCCACCCATCGCGCCGCACCACCAGCTAGCCCGAGGGCCACGCGGGAGATACACGCCACGGCTGACACAACGCCCCCATTAACGTCTCGTTTGCGACGTCAAGTGGTCACCGGGACACCACAAACGCGACAAGCGGCGGAACCAGCCCTTCCGGCTAGGGCGACACCGCCGCCCGAACAGCCGTCACCTGAGGGGCCCGAAGCGACAGGATTAACTATGGGGGAGAGACCTTCTACAATGCAGACTGCCTCGGGAAAGAATACGAGCAGGACGTACGCGGAGACAGTTATCACCTTCATGGAAGACCAAGAAGAAAGTGACAGAGCTTTGATGCCAAAACAGTCACGCAAGGTTCGCTTCACCACACCTTTAGTCTCGGAGCCCGACGAACATATGGAACTCAACAAATCACGCTCATTTCAAACAGCGAACAACCGTCAGGTTATTAGAGCAGGTAATGCGGACGAGGCACCGCTTGCGGTATCATCGACCCGTGTGGTCGCTCAGGCAGCTGAAAGTGAAGACGCATGCTTTCGGGCGTGCGTTGACTACCTTTGGGCGGCAACGGCGCTGGCAAATGTGGGAGACATGGGCACTCGAGTAATGACGACCAGAGCTCTCACTGCCCAAGCCAACCGTTTGGGGTTCATCGGAGGCATGCCTTATTCTATTGTGGAAGCACTCCGCACCCTGGGGAAAGAATGGGCTCCGGTGCCCAGACCAGATGGGAACGAACAAGCACACATGAGAGGAGAAGAGGTCTACATGCACGACTCAGGAGAAAGTGAATCGGCGTTACCAGCCCGGCTCGGCGACTTGGTATTCCAGCTAGGCGCCTACCTGGACGTCCCCGAAAACCAAGACCTGGCACGACAAGGCGGCGTATCGTTCGGTCGATACCGGCTGACCACCGCAATCGAGCGCGCACAAGTAGGCGTGTACGTTAGCCAGGCCCGGTTGAGGAACGCGGATGGCCCGCGGCGACAGCGGCTTGCTGTTGCGACTCGCCACAGACCGGTTGCCCTCGCAGGCGACTTCAGTACGGAACAGCATCTGCTCTACAGACAAACGGGGAGGACGGTTCAACTTCCGCGCGCGGCGAGAGCGAGAAATGTAGCTGTGCCCCGTAACGCACCACGGGAGACACCAGCGAGGGCGGCGGTAACGGAGGAGGACGAGGCAACCCGAGCGCTGGCAGATACCACAGTACATTATTTAAACGACACGGGCGGACTGCTTCCGGGGGGAGCGGCCTGCCCGAGAACGTGGTACATCTACCCAGACAAGCCCCCACACATCAGCCAGCTAGCGTGGACAGCGGTGACAAAGGAGACTCGTGCAGTTCATCGACGATGGCTGTACGAACTGCGCGCAATGCCCGCGGATTTACTCAGGCACCGCAACTTGGCCTCGGCTGTGGTCGAGTTGATTCGCCGAATGACTGCAGCGAGACAGTGGACGTGGTCCACGACAGCCAAGGCCTTGTCGTCCGTCGGTGGGGCACTTCAACAGCTCCCCATTTAAACAAACCCGTGCGACCCTATTTACCTAAACCACTACGTAGAGTGGCAAAAGGCAACGGCAGCAGCGCAACGATTCGAAAAGGAGAGCACCGCGACGCCGCCTTCCACACTAACGAAGGAACAGAAAAACAGGGCTCAGGAGGAATCGCTTCGACACCGGCGAGCGGAGGCGCCTCTCTTCCTGGAGATGATGTGGGCGTTCGCTGCGCGAGCAGGAGATGTACGAACACTTCAATGCCGGGACGTTCGATTCACGGGCGAGGAACCACCGCCGTTTGTGGACGAGGACATAGCGATATACCCCGAGCAATACGGGGTGGTTCTGACCATGCGTCGGGGCAAGGGGGCGAGATTCAGGGGCCCATACTCAGTCCCTTCAACACTACCTCGAGAATTTGCCGTGATGCTGTGTCACATCCTGCACGAGCGACAGGGAACTCAACGGATCTTCTCCCGTCCGACCGAACTCTGCAGGCACATTCGGACGGCACTTCGCAGACAAAATCCCCTGGCGGCCCTCCCCTCGGTGCGAAAGGGTGCCCTACGCTGTATGGCGGCCGGAGGAATGACAATACCAGAACTGATGATCATGTCAGGACACAGGCGAGCCGACACGCTAGCGAGGTACCTCGGCTATGGCCACTAACTCACAACGGAGGCCGAAGTAGCACAGGTCAACGCTAACGCCGCCCTTTACTACCGGAGCACTTCGGGATGAAATCGCCGGATACGAAGGACCTCCAAGTCGACCCGACAGAAGTGTACTACGAAATGCAACGTCTCAAAAGCGTCGTCGACGTTCCCGCCTTACCACCACCGAGTTAGTGGCCCCTTCACCTCAAGCATACCACCTTGCAGAACTGGGACGCAGTGAGTAGGTTACCGACCACAACACCGGACACACACGTCTTGCTACACCGGGTCCGGCAGTTTTTCGTTCCGGAATGCTTTGCTGGTTTTCGCACCTCCAGTACGGTCAAGAAATGCTACCTCCCGATGACAGACATCACCCAAGCAGTCGAGATGGGCAAGATGGAACCCTGTCCGGCCGCGGACCACCTTGAAGGAAAACGCCTTCCAGAGGGAGTACATGGGGTTAACCTCTTTGCGGCACCCGAGATGAAGGGACGCAGACGATTGATAACGGAACCACACCTCAACGCGTGCTTGGAAAAGAGCCAGATCCCCACCGTCGAGTACCC
>JASAOD010001684.1:0-14904 GCA_030849845.1 Crithidia brevicula | reverse complement strand
AAATATGGAGCATCGCACGCCCTCACATGTAAGGCAGACGTGGCTTTTCCGTTTCATAAAAGTCGATGTGGTGGTCGGCAAACGCGAAGAGCTTGAAGTCGCCGTCGTGCTGAGGCTCAGTGGTGCACGGGACCACAAAATACGATTGCTCGGGCGTCAGCTCCACCGTCACGTGCGTCTCCGCGTTCATCGTTGGCGCCGTTGAGACGACCTCCGTCAGCGCGGCATCGTATTTGGCCACGCTGAGCTGAATGGCCGTGCAGCGGTCTGGGTGGACGAGCGGGGGTGGAAGGAGGGCCTTGCGGTCCCCATGCCGCCGCACCACTGGGTGCTCGTGATCGCGCGGGTACTGCACGAGCAGCAGCGACACCTTCGTGGGCCGCAATACCGACAGGCCGAAGAACGGGTTGTTAATCCAGCTAGCGAAGTTTGTCCTACTGCCAGCCGCTGTTGTGCCAAGGTTCCAGCTGCCCTCCTGCACGACCACCTTCGCCCACTCCTGGACGGGCTGCACTTCGATGGTAGGCGCCGCGTAGATGCTCAGCTCCACCTCGGCCTCCTTGTACGGCTGATCTGCAAAGACAATCAACAACAACGCACCACTGTCACGTGGCAGCGACACAACCGTGTCCACTACCGACTCCGCCGCTGAGTCCGTCGACGTGGCGACGACATCCGCCGCGGCGTACGTGAGGCGGCGTCGATAACCGCCCGCCACGGCCGCACCGGCGTGCAGCAGCGCCATGCCGATCTTCACGCGTGGGTCGGCGCTGCGAAGGCGCCGGGCGGAGATGAAAAGGCGTCCGTCGCGCTCCACCGGCAGCGTGAGGATGAGCTGCGTGTTGAAGCGCCACGAGGGGTAGGTCAGGTTGCCGCCGGTGTTGCCCTTGGCTGCGGTGATGGACACGGTGGTCTGCGCTCGGTGCCAGTCTAGCCTCGGGTCAATAGGACGCAGCTGCACGGGTCGGTTGCCCGCCACCTCCAGCTGGAACTCCTCCCTGTCGTGCGAAGAGTACGGCACCAGCACGTACGGCATCCCACGACGCTCCGACATCCCAGCGAGACGCACCACGCAGCTCGGCGCACCACCCGCCACGTCACACGCCGCGCTCGCCACCACCGACGCTGGGTCGAAGCCAAGGAAGCTGCTGCAGTGCCGTGTGCGGTGCAGCGTGAAGCCAAGTGTGGCCGTCGTGGTCGTCGCAGGGCGGAGCGTCACCGTCACTTCGGTCGTCTCGGCGGCGGACAGGAAGAACTGCGGGTTGTTGCGCCACTGCGGGGAGTCGGGTGGGCCGGCCTTGGTGGCACCCCACCGACCACACACGGTCGTGCTGGAGATGGGCGCGACGTGGGTCAAGGCCACGGTCGCCCCTGCCGCAGTGCTCGCAGAGAGCGTGTAGGACACGTCGGGGTCCCGCAGGCCGTCACGAAACGGCATGACCGTAATGTGCTTCGTTGCTGGCGCACTCAGATAATCAGCGTCGAGCTGCAGGGTGACGTACACGTCCCGAGCAACGGTGGGCTTTATGAGTTGCAGCAGCTCCTTGTCCTCGGCGACGTGGATAAGCCGCCTGGTGTTGTCCTCCGTCGCAAACACTGCGAATCCCACCGCCGTCTTGAGTTGCGCCGTCGCGTCCTTCCTTCGGGTGATGTCCAGTCGTGGGTCGCGACGGTGCAGGCCAACGTGCACCTCCACCCGCGTGTCCGCAGTGATGGCTTCACTGGCGGCGACGTCGAGGGCAAACTGCGGGTTGCGCAGTGTCGCCGCCGCCGTTGCCGGGTCGTGCGTGAAGGGCTCGGCAAAGCTGCCGGCCACGCTGACCCGCACCGGGCACACCTCAGTGACCAGCACATGGGTAAAGTAGTAGAGCACCTCATCGAAGTGGACCCACGCCACGTTGGGCTCCATCTCCGCTGCCTCCCCAACGTGGTAGTCGAGAACGTCTCGCAGCGTCGGCGTCCAGCGGGGGCTGTGCAGGGCCCACTTCCCTCGCCAGCCGCCTTCAGCTTCATCGTCAGACCCGAAGAGACGAATCTTCACGAGGCGCTGCTGCTCCACAAAGCGGGCGTCCACCACGCCGTACAGACGACCGGGCAACACGCCAACATACGCGCGCTCCCGCGTGACAGCAGCGTCGGGGCCGTCCAGCAGCAGGGAGCAGAGCCGCGTGGGCTCAATGGCGCGCTTTAATCGGCGCCAGAGGCTGTCGCGCTCGTCTTGTGGCATCTCCACCGCGGCCTTCTCCAGCGAGCGGATGCGCAGCACCTTCGTGAAGCCGCCGGTGACATCTGCCAGGCCTTGTAGGAGCCGATCCTGCGTGGTCTGTGTTGCGTCCACCTTTGGCTCGAGAGCCTCATAGCAGCGGTGCAGTTTCGCGTAGGCCTTCTCCGCCAGTGGAAAGAAGAGGTTTGTCCTCGCCTCGCTCCTACTGTTGCTGTGGCCGTAGAGGAGATCGATTTGGTTGTCCGTCAGAAGGTAATCGTCGATCGTCACACCGACCCAGCTCTCCTGCTTGAAAAAGCGAAACTGGGCAAAGCCAGCCTCGCGGTTGTAGAGAACAAAGATGCGAGAAAGCCAGCCTGGCTTCGCGGCAATGGCCTGCAGGACAGAGGCAAACCAGTGGCGCGGCCCATATGGGTAAGGTGGTGCCATCTGTGTCGGATCCACGCGGCACGTCAGCTGCTGCGGCGACGCGCCTGGTGGTACTGCGCTTGCCAGCTCTGATGCCCTCCACCACGTCGTCTCGGCCGGGAAGTCCATGGGAGGTGGGCCGGCGGGGTCCAGGAAGAGAGATGAGGTCCCACGTGGAAAATCGCGGTCGATAAAGGGAAGTCCCGTCGCCGCACAGCGCTCTGCGATGGCAGCACGCACGGCCTGCAGCTCCTCACTATCGGTTGAGGCAGCCTCGCTGCGCTGCCCTGCTTCCCCAGCAGCGGCCTGCAGGAGAGAAGCGCGTTGCTTACTCTCCTTGGTGTAGGCTGCCAACTGCGCCTGTCGCTCACGCACAGCGAGGCACGTCGGAACCGGTGACTCCAAAATGAATGGCCCAGGCGAGAAGAGCTCCAGCTTGTAGGCGGCAACCTCCGCAGCGTGGCGCAGCATCGACACAATGTAAAACACCGGTGGCACAGGACTGACCACAATCGAAGCCGCATGCTCAGATTGATTGGAGGTGGCCAGCAGCGGGAACGAAGGGGCAACCGCATCAACAGCCATGACGCCCACTTCGAGCTTCGTGCTGCGGTGGCGCTGACGGAAGGCGGCCAACTCGGCCGCCCGCTGCGCCGCCTCAGGAGACACCATCGACTCCTCCGTCGCATCCTTCTCGTCCTCTCCGCCGTGTTGCGGCGTCTGGATGTCTGCACTGCGCAGCGTAACGCAGGCAATCAGTGGCTGCGTTGGGTCCTCTGCACGCACCTCTACAGATGGATTGCTTTTCCACGACGAACACTCCGCGCGGCAGCCACCGCAGCACGTCTCATCCCACGCCCCGTCCAGAACGCGGTAGCGCCACCCATGCGGAAAGGTCGTCGGACTCAGCGTCACGGCCACGGAGCTGAAAACAGTCAACGAGTAGGTGCCCGTCTGGCCTGCACACTCGGTGGACGGCACAACATACACATTCACTTCGGACGCGGGCAGCGTCAGCTTCAGCAGCACAAAGGACGTCCGTGCGTGCTGCACCGATGCACACACAACGTCGGAGCTGTAAAACAGTGGCGGTGCGGCGGCGTTGCGTGAATCGGCGCGTACGACGTCAACGCCGATGGCGCGCTCATCGACATCGTAAGGGTCGGTCTGCTTTACCAATAGAACGTACATTGTGGCCAGCGCAACGGACTTAAGCGCAGTGGGACTGCCGCCCGTCTTGCCCGTGCCTCTCCCCGTGTTATTGGTGAGGTGATACATGTTGTTTCTGCGCCAGGTGGTGCAGTGCCCACCGCCACCCGCGTTCTCATCGGTCCAGACGCCGTCCACACTATGGGTGCACCAGTCGTAGCGTGGATCGAGCGGCTCGATGGTGACCCACCCTTCCTCCTGGAATGTGCTGTCATTGATCAACGTCGCCGTCACGGTGAAGGGCAACGCACGGCCGGGATTGAACGTAAAGGGCATCACCACGTAGGACTCCGCCACATCCAGAAAGGCGTGCACGACACACCGGTTGTCCGACACGGCGCTCTCGGCGACCACCGTGGTCTCTGTGATCTGCACCGCCCGGTGAACGCCGTCGTGGCGCAGCACCATCAGTCCCATCTGATTTGCTGCGAGGGTCGCCGCAGCGCCACCTTCACTTGCGACGGTGTGACCACCACTGCTGCTCATGCCTGCTGCCTGCTGCGCCGTGCACTCCAACACAAAAGATACCCGCGAAGAGCGGGATGTCTTGACGCTGAGCTGAGGGTTGCGCCACCACGTGGCGTAGTGCACATACCCGCCAGACTCTGCAGCAGCTATGGTGCCGGAGAAGGTGGCGGTGAAGCTGCGTCGTAGTGTCGCTGCTTTTGCCGCTTTGGTGGTGAGGTGCGCGGCGTGTGCGAGGTCCTCCACGCGCTGCTTCCGCTGCGTCTCCGCGTTCCTGCGCAGTGCGTCCTCGAGTGCGGCGGTGACGGACGGGGAGAGCTGATTGCCCTCCACATCAATTCGCTCCAGTGAGTTGTTCATGGAAACGAGCTGCTGCAGCACGTCAGCATGGCCATCGTGCAGCCCGGTGTTGCGCAGACGAAGTATTTGGATGCTGGGGTGAAGGGCAAGACAGTAAGCGAGGTGCTGCACCTGCTCCGTGCCCATCTCGTTGTTGCTGATATCCAGCATGCGCACCGTCTTCACGTTCTTGACAAGATCGAGGACCGGGATTAAGCCTCGCTGGCCGAGGTAGTTGCCCGACACATCCACTACCAAAAGCGGCGCGCCGACTTTCATATCTTCCAGCGATTTAGTGACCGAGCTGTTGGGGTGGCACGACGAGCGTCGGCAGTAGTAGTCGTAAAGCTCTGCATGGGAGGGCATGGCGACGCACCACGGCTCAAGCGAGAGTCAAGAAGACTATCAACGACACACTACTGTGTGTGTATGTATGTATGTATTTCTTCCGATTCAAGTGAATGCAGGCTGTGTGCACGTGTGTGTGTGTGTGTGTGCGAGGTTAGAAGATCGAGGACATGAAGTGGAGGAGAAACTCAAACGCGGTGAGCAGCGTAGAAAAAAAAAAAACCTCAATACACGCTACGGCAACGGACGGGGAGGCTCGAAAGCGTGTTACGTAAATCTCTACATCTCCCCCTACCCCTCATCAATAAACATGCTGATGTTCAAACGAGAGGCGGTGTCTATCATCTCTCTCATATCGGTTTTCACCGCCTTTCTTGTGAGTCTTTAACAATTGCAGCTCTTTTTTTTTTTTTTTTTGCACGCGTGTTGATGACGGCGCAACTGTAACGAGAGGAGCAAAAAGATGAGGCGACGGCACAGCGAAACGAGCAGAAGGGACGCGTGGACGACGAGTCGCAACTGACAAAAAAGAAGACACAGCAAATAATAATAAAAGAAGGAGAAGTCCTCCAAGCAAGGACCATAAAGATAATCTGCCAGCTCTCTCTCTCTCTCAGTAGCTCTTTTTTTTTTTTTGATCTAATAGAGAGGTGCTACTCGATGGCGCGCCTCTTCGCCAGCGCTGCTTTCTGCTGCAGGTGCTCCCGCCTCTCCCGCCGCCGCGCACGCATGTCACGGAAGATCTCGCCGAAGTCAGACCAGTAAAAAATGGGTGCGTTGTCGCCGTACACCATCATCTTGCGGTAGTGGTGCAGGCCGCCAAAGGAAAGGTACATGAGGGCTAGAAGAGGGTAGTACCACGAGATGCGCCGCAGCGACAGCATCGACAGCCCCACGCCCAGACTCACCCCGTAGCCAAAGAGATGCCCCACCAACGGAGTCGTCCCCGTCGTCACGACGCTGGCGACGGCGAAGTAAATGCCGCTAATGACGCAGAACGGAATGGCCAGCAGCGACGGCGCACGGATGCCGTTGTAGGACATCGTCAGATACTTGCGTGGCATGAACTCCTCAGGAAAGCGCTGCGTCAGCATCATCACCACTGCGTTACCCAGGCCCATGTAAAAGGCGGGCTGGGCGAAGACAGTCGTCGTGACCGTGCGCTTGTCCAAGGCGCTCTGAAAGACGCGCACCTCCTCGCGCTCGGGGCGTCCTCGTGCACCGTCCATCGTGTGAACCTCAACCTTAAATTACTCTGTGACTAACGGAAATATAGCAAAACCATTTTTTGGCAAATAACAAGGAGAGATGGAAAAGAATGGTAAGTGAGTTTCCACATTTGAGTAGTGGTATCAGTTTAACTCAGCGCGACTGGAAGCCATGCTGCAAGCTCTGACCGCCCTGCGCCAAAACGCAAAGAGAGACTACAAAGCCTTGGGGACGCAATGCTGCCATCTACTTACGCGGACGTTTACACTCGACACTTGATCTCTTCGATGCACACACACAACAGCCAGAAGAGTTATATCCGTAGCATGTGGTAGCAAGGACATTTGAGCGTCAGAAAAGATGTTTGACTTGTGTGCTATCCCAAGCCGTCAATCTGCGATTCCTTCCCTCTTTACTTATTGTTTTAGGCTTTGTTTTGGTTTTTTTGTTTTGAGTATTCTCAGCAAAATCGAAAGAGAAACAGAGAGAAAAAGAAATGGAGTAACAGTGCTTGAAGGGGAAGAAACACGCAACCAGCGTGTATGCAGCGGCTCACGTCGGCCACACACTACGGTACCCAATCCTGATCCCTCTCTCTCTCTGCATCTCTGCTTCGCTCCTTCCTGTCGATCTTCTCTCTCTGTTCCTTTGCTGGGTTCGAGAGAAAGAGAGAGAAAGAAAGCGAAGCACCTCAAACACAGTCAGCCACCCCATACAGACACACTCAGACGCACCTCATTCCTACCAGCAAAACACAAAAAGAAATAACATGTGAACAAGGAGAGCAAAAAAAAAAAAATGACAACAGCGAAACGCGTACTTGACTTTGTTCGTCTGGTTGTTTTGTATATTAAAACACGCGGAACTCGAAGTCGCGTTTCTTTGGTGGGGCCATGTTTGCTCCGTACTTGCGGTGGCTTGCCCTCTCCCACTCCACCGACGATGACGCGTTGCCGATGTTCGTGTTGGTCGGGCGGAGGCGCAGCGGCTCTGCGCGCTTGTTTGTGTGGTCCTTGCTGCGCAGCCGTGACATGTACAGCCGCTGGTACTGCGGCTCGATGGGTCGCCAGTAGTAGCGCAGATCCTTCACGTCTATTTGCCGGCCAATGCGTCGTCGGCGCATCTTTCCGCCTAGGGCGACCCACACCCGTGAGAAGGGCGGCCCCATCTCCTTGAAGCGCATCTGCCACACTTGCATGCGGTGCTGCGCGAAGGACTCCTGTGGCTTGAGCACCACGCGGCGGCCCTTGCGAATGATCTCCTCGCACCCGGCCTTTGGGAAACAGATCGGACTGATGCGAAACATTATTGCCTACTGGCGTCGACAACCAAAAAACACACACACACGGGGAATAAAGTGTTTGTATGTGAAGGTGAACGTTAATCACAATTTTTTTTTTTCGTTTGCAGACGCGACACGATGCGAGGTTGATGTGACGACACCACTTCCTTGATGGGTGTTAATACTGCTCCCTTTTTTTGTTGTTACACGCACACACACAAAACACTTTACCGACGCGCTTGTTGATGTACTCTGAGTGTCGCAGGTAATTTGGAAAAAGAGAGGAGGGAAGAGGCGTCGAGGAGAAATATATTCTTTGGAAGCTGGGTAACCTTAAGCGACAATAATAAAGATCTGTGAGGTCGCTAGAGGAGGCAACGACACAAGAGCTTCGACACATGCATCAGCAACATTGCCCTCATCTCTCTTGGTGTTGACGCTGCAATACTTCAACAATACAAAGGTAGTGAAAAGGGAATGGTGGCACCAAAGGCAGCAAGTCATCCTGACGTCTCCGTACGTGTATACGAGCGATAAGCGAGTTACACACGCGGCAAACCTATCTCTCTGTGTTCCAAATTTTATTGTTTTCTTTTTCTTTCTTTCGATGTGGAGGAGTCACTCTCTTTGCTACTGAGAGCTGCCACAGAGGCCAGCTTCAGAAAGGCGAGAGAGAACAAGAGAAGCATATATGAGCAAATGTAACGGCATCTAAGAAACAACGAGCGACGTTAGGAAAAGAAAAAGATCTAGGAAAGCAAACAAGTAGAAACACAGCAGCAGATGTTCTCGCTACATGCAAGCACACACATCAATACACGCAGGCACACGCCTGGCGGGCCATCTCACTTCGTCTATTCATTCAACACAAAGCTCGCAGAGAAAACAGAAAAATGTAATGTGGGGAGCATTCTACACGTGCCGTTACTTCCTGCCTCGTTGATGGAACGAGGGAGAAGAGGACGCAACGGTGTGAGGATAGCAAAAGAAAAAAAAAAAAGAAGCGTGCTTTTACAGACGCCTTAAATGTGGTACCGCCGCGATGAGCTTCGCTTCGCCACCTGGGCTGCCGGCACGCTGGACTGCGTCGGCGCCGCATTGCCAAAGCGAATCTGCAGTGCCTTACTGAGCTTCCACGAGTATCCCATCCACGAGATGAGGAAGCCGATGATGAAGCACAGCAATGTTAAGAAGAGGGAGATGCCCTGCAGGTATTCGGTCCAGCCGAAGCTGGTCACGATCCACAGCTCGATCCACGCCATGGGAAAGTCGTGCACGACAAATGAGATGAGGATGGCCAGACAGAGCGCGTTGCGTCGTGACACGGGCGACATCTCGTTGCCGTGCACGTAGGGCCAGTACAGAAGTGGAGCAGAGACAGTGCAGAAGACGACGATGCCGAGGCAGGTGAAGGCGATGTACGCGTTGCAGCCAGCCGCACCGAAGGACTTCGAGTTGAGGGAGATGTAGAGGATGTAGCACATGAGATTAATCAGATCAGTGAACACAAAGAGAAAGAGCAGCAGCATGTGCACCCGCGGCCGTGCCGTCCGCCAGTTGTGCGTGCCAATATCCATTGCCGCTGCGACAAGAGAGAGAGGAAAAAGAAGAGAATAATAATAAAGAAAATAATTCTATAACGCGCTACCCTGCCGTGGTTGCGCGGGTTTGTGTGCGTGTCTAAGTAGTAGAGTATTAATGTTGGTGCACTTCAAAGGCTCATATTCAGTTCACGTATGTATCTAATCTGACGCATGAGCGTGAAAGGAAGCAGTTGAGAGTCCAGAAAAAAAAAAGCATGAGATGAGACAGCGAAATGGTCAAGTGATCGCGCGCAGTGGATGCCACACAGGACGTGTGATGCTGCACACATCAAAGATAAAGAAAGAGGTGGACCGAAAAGAAGAAATGCTGAGCACTGCCGTGGCATTAACGGACACATCCAAAGAAGAAAAGGGAGAGTGCGTAGTCTTAAAAAACAGCAGCGGAATTGGAAGACATGCCGCTGCCGTGCGGATATCCCTTTTCACTGGGAGTGTCGATGGAGCAAAGAATGGAAAGAGAGCCCAATGTGGCCATGGGTGTAAAGAGAGAGAGAGAGCTCGACTCACAAACACTGCGGCTTTCTCCTCTCCAGATAGATACACAATGGGACCGGCGTGCACGGGTGCTGGCGCTAGCACCCTATCCGCTTTTTGACGTCTCCCCCACAATCCAAACTCGCATACCAGGGGTTTTTTTTTTTTGGTAAACGACGACGCTGAATACTTTTTCTGAGATTTTTTTGTTGTTAGATAGAATGGTCAACAGACGCACATCTCCACAGACACACACGCACTCAACTTTTCGATAGTTTGGCCGGATCGAAGGCCTCTTGGCCATCACAAAGGATTAAAGAACTTGCTTGGGCTTCCGCCTCGTGTCTCAAGACGGAATAACAGAAGAAGAAGCAAAACAACAACAACAACAACAACAAAAAGGCACAACTGAAAGCAAGCATAGCAAGAATACCCAACCAAAAAGAAGAGTTGCCCGCACAATCTCGGTGCTCTCCCCTCATCAACGCCACCGAGCTGCAGAGGCGTGCGAGCTCTGACGGAAGGGCAAAAGTTTAAAAAGGAAAACAAAAAGAACAGAAGGGGGACGAACATGGCCGCGCACACGTGTAAGTGAAAAGAGAGACCTTTCAAGAAACCGCGGCAAAAAAAAAAATAAAAAATGTGCACTGTTGCGAATGTCTACCACGTCAATGAAGCTTCCACGTCAGGATGCGAAGAAGATACAGAAAAATATAACAGAAAAAAAAAGAGTAGTGGAACAAAAGTGTCAGCGTGCCTCGTGAGACACACGAGACACAAAACTTTCCGAAAAAAGGAAGGTCAGGAGTGGGCAAGGAAGGGGATGTCGCACCAGCATGGTCATCTCCCAGTCTCTTCTGCCTCCTCCGATCGTTACTCATCTCCCTCCTGCGTGTTCTCCATGAGGTAGGCGTGGTAGGTGCGGTTGTAGCGCTGCTTCACCGCAGCCGCGACGGCCACGGCGATGGTCATGCCAAAGGAGTAGGCGACACTCATCGACTGGCCCTTGAACATGCGGGAGACGATTTGGTAGAAGACGAGGGCACCCATGTTTTCCATGATGGACACGCAGATACCGCTAACGCCCTCCTCCACGGGGAACGAAATCTCCGCCACGAGCTCGTAGAAGAGCGGGGCGGCGGCGCCGTTCCAGAACCCGCACATGGCAGTGGAGAGGACAATGAAGGGCTGGCCGAGGTTCCAGAGGGAGTAGCTCTTGTCGTTGGGGGTGCAGGCGATGAAGATGAGGTTGCACAGCGTGTTCATGGTGATGCAGAAGAAGATGACATACTTCATCTGGCGCGAGAAGTACAGGTCCACCACGTAAGAGGAGGCAATGCCGCCCACCACGTAGGAGATCATGCCGAAGAAGCTCATAATGCCAATGAACTCCTCCGAGTAAAACATGGAGTAGGTGTCGGCGAAGAGCGAGATCCAGGCGGAGAAGCCACCGCTGAGCCACGCGTACACCGTGAGCAGACACACGCAGGACGGAATACTCCAGAGCGCCTTGAGCTGCGTGAAGAGGGAGGAGTGCTCCTTCGTGTGAGCCACCACGTCCCCCTCCGTCCTCTCCGACCCCGCAGCCGAGCCCTCCTTCGGCGTCTTGGTCTTCTCCTTGGCCTCCTCACCCCCCTCGTCCGTCTCCTCCGGCTCCTGCGGCATGATGAACCACGCCAGGGAAAGGGCAATGACAGCCATAATCACCTCGTAGATCGTCACCCAGAAAATGCCGAGATTCTTCGTCATGGCGGGGACGAAGAGATAGCACAAGGAGTTACCCACGCTGTTGAAGAGGACGGCCGCAGCCGTGGCACGCGTGCGCTCCTCCGGCGCGAACCAGGTGGCGGACAGCGCCGACACGCACCCCGTTGCGACGGGCGAGCCGACGCCGCTGAAGATCTGACCCATGTGCAGGAGCACGAGGCCGGCGGTGCTTTTCCTGGCGAGAGCGCCGATCATCTTCAACACCGCACCGACGATCTCCGCGCAGGTGCCGATGCGCACGGCGAGGCGTAGGCCATCGTA
The DNA here is from genome assembly GCA_030849845.1 of Crithidia brevicula. NCBI lineage: Eukaryota > Euglenozoa > Kinetoplastea > Trypanosomatida > Trypanosomatidae > Crithidia > Crithidia brevicula. Next base: position 3,314 of record JASAOD010001684.1, on the reverse strand, counting down.
GCGGGTGACGAGCTTCATAATTGGAATGCACATGCCGAGGAAGACGATGGGCTGCCACGAGGAGAGAAGCTGCAGCTGGGAGCTGGACATGCCGTGCACGTTGTTCTTCAGCCAGTCCGCCACCGGCTCAAACATCAGCCAGGCGAAACCATTGTTGGTGGTAAAGATGATGAAGATAAAGAGCACCTGGTACTTCTTCTGGAAGCGAGAGAAAAAGTCTTGAACGCTCATGGTGCGTGCTTGTGTTTTTTTAAGTGTATATATATATATACGTGTATGCTAGTTCTTTGTTGCGTTTCCGTTGCCTTTGTTGGGCAATTCGCTATGTGGGTGAGTGTATAGATTTGTCGCGCGCTACAGATGGAGTTTCTAGAAGGACGACGCTGGCAGGCGTTGTCGATGCACAGTTGCTATGTTAATGTGCTTTTGGAATCCTTTTTTTGCTCTTCACTCGTTGCGCAGGGAACTACTACCTTTTTTTTTTCGAAACACAGGTGAGTAAGCGTTTATTGTAGGTTTTGAAAAAAGGGGAGGGATAGTAAGCAGATAATGGAGAAGCACAACGCGCGCATGACTTTGTAATTTCATTTGTTTGCTTTCTGTAAGGAAAAGATGATGGGGTGGTCCATCCACCACCACCAGATTTCCCCCGCTCTCTTTTAGCCAGCTCCACAGCAATGCCCGCGAGGCGCGGCAGGACCGTTGTCCTAAAGCCTGCACGTAAACCTCTCAGACTATACGTTTTGTTTGTTTGTTTGTTTTCGTTTTCTTACAGCCCCAGCACGACATCGCTCTCCCCTTCCGAGCCAACATCGTGTTTGATCGCTCAAATGTTCATCCGTAAAAAATTAGATAAAGGGAGAGAGAGATAGAGAGAGCCGCATATAGCAGTACACACCTCACAACGTCAGCGTCCGTCGTCGTGTCTGGGCGGTGTGCGTGACCTGCAGCACACCCTTCAGCGCACGGGCGAGCGGGCCAGAGGCGAAGCGGACCGCCACCGCCAGCAGGATGAGCAGCGCGATGCGCACTGCCTGCCACTTCCAGCCACTGAGGCCGGCAGCCGCACCACTGCTACCACCACCGCTGCGCATTCCCGCCTGCACAGCAGTTTGCCGACTTCCGTGCGTTGACGTCGAAGCTGGCACCACAGTGGATGGAGAAGACGTTGCCGCTGCTGCTCCTGCTGACGACGTTGCTGATGCTGCAGACTCAGCTGAGGAGGTGGGAGAGGTCAGAACGCTCCCCCTCGCCTCCCGCAGCCGTGCCGCCTCCCTCCAGCAAACCCTTTCGTACTTGGTCAGCTCCTCGTAGGCCGGGACAGAGAGAGCCTCCTCCAGCTTTTGGGTCTCCCCCAGCGTGGCGAGTGTGTGGGCTGTGTGGTCTGCCTGAGCCGCGGCCTCCATTTGCAATAGTAGGAGCGCGCGCAGGTGCACACGGAAGGTTGCACTGCTGTGGTCGAGGCCCAGGCATGCACGATAGCGCTGACGAAACGCCTCTTCCCTCTGCGTCTCCTCCGTCTCCTCTGCCCCTTGGCTGGTTGGTGTTGGCGCAGAGGCGAGGGCCTCCGTCATGTAACCCGTCAAGTAGTCATCTGCTGCTGCCGGGTCAACACGGTGAAGGCAGCGCCCACCGCTGAGCGCCACCTCAGAGGGAAGGGCGCCACCAAAACCCGCTGTTACGGCGGCGAGAAAGGCGCGCACACGCTCCTGCGACGATGCTGCCGCTGCTGGGCTGCCGTACAGCGCTGTGAGCGTTGTCATTCCCTTCAGGTGGGCGACCGTGCGTACAGGGGTGAAGAGGCGGAGGCAGCGGGTGGCTGCATCGATGCACGTCGCGGTCGAGTCCGACACCCCCGTCCATGGCGAGAAGCCGCCGTCCTCGCCGTCCGACTTGCCGTGGTGCTTCTTGGCAGCCGCCACGTAGGCGCGGAGGGTGTCCAGCGCGTCCTCCAGCTGCTGGTGAGCGGCGTACACAAGCTGGAGACGGCTTTGATGAGGTGTTCCACCCTCAGCCTTCTGCGTGATGGTGTTAACGGACATGGAAAGAAAGTGAAAAGAGTGATGGCGCTTGCTTACGATATCGCTGCTAAATATTGGCTCTTGCCGACGCTTTTAATAATAATTTTTTTTGTTTTGCGTGAAACGAGCGCTGAATTTTTATTTTTGTTGTTGTTGATAGGAGTTATTCGAAAGAAAGAAAAAGTGAGACACGTCGTCGTGCCTACTTGCACAGCTGTTTAGTTTTGTTGGCGTAGGAAGCTTCTAATGGAGAAGAACAGGACGCTCTCTTACAGCACGCAAGAGCGAAAGGGAAGAGATACTCAATGCGCAGTGTGCAGAGAAGAGGAAGGCATGGAAAGACAGCCAGAAGGAAATGAAAAGAAAATGGGGAGGCTTGTGGGCGTTTGTCGGGGTAATACAGTTGCGTATGTGCGGTGATACGACACACACGTTGTCACAATGACGTCCAGAGGAGAGTACCACAAGAGGGCACAGGATTGACAAAAGCACAAAGAAACATGTTGCTGCAACGCCAAGCCAATGAACCTTTTCAGCATGTGTTACTATCTGCTATACGCCTACGGAGGTCTGAAGTTCTTCTATCTCCAATGCGGTGCTGCTCCTTCGCTTTTCATATATATGAATTTTCAAGCTAAGGAGAAGAAGCTGAGTGCAAAGTGCATACCTCACTAAACTGGTGAAAGTAGATAAAGATGGAAAAAAAAAAAGAGTTGGGCTTCCACATATCGAGTCACGTCATAGGAATGTGATATACTTTTCTGATGTTTTTTTTTTTCCGGAGGTCTCTCACCTCAGCAACATAAGCGAGTCACTACATGTACAAAAGAGCAAATCAGATAAAGAAACATCCCTTTAAAAAGGCGAAGAAAGAAAGATAACTTCTAAAAAGTTAGAAAAACAAAAGCTCCCATTGGACCCACAACGAACGACAGAACATACGTTTTTCTTTCCCTCCTTGTTCAAGAGAAAAGAGAAGCGGAGAAAAAAAAAATTGTGCATAAGACAACAGCAAAAAAAAAAAAACCACAGACACACACAAAATTTAAAATGCACCCGTGAGCGCAAAAGAATGCAGGCGTATTCGCGTTCTCTTCGGTTCTACTTTCCAATTATTCTCCCTTGCGTTTTTGTTTGTTTAGTCCGTATTTTTCTCTTTTTTTTTTTTTTGATTGAACACGACGCGTCGTTGTCGTACAGCAGAAAGATATTGGAGGCTGTTGATTCGCGTAGCAAGAGGCAGAATCTAAGCGATGCGAGAGCGAGAGAGGGGAGGGAAGAGGGAGGAGAGGC
>JASAOD010001683.1:0-14895 GCA_030849845.1 Crithidia brevicula | reverse complement strand
TTGAGGCGTTTCTTACTTTAACACTATTATGACAAGGTGCATTCATAGATTCACCAATAGAGCTTTATCTCGACACATTACATAATCTTTTAAACTTAAATTGCCTCTCCGTTTTTTTTTTTCGGCTTGTAGACGCACTAGAACATTAAAGAACCTGTCAGCCTTTCTTAGCTTTATACATATATTTTAGAGTCTATACTATTTCCTTTGTTTATTTATTACACCACATAAAGAGAGAACACGCAGAGCACATGAAAGGCCGCCCATTAACTACAACGACACATCAGGCAGATTGTGTCAGTGAGACAGCACAGCGTAGAGAGCAGCCGAAGGACGATTACACCCAACAGCTGCGTCAAGGCCAGAAGGCGACGGCCCACCTTCCGCTTTCCACCAACGTCTCTGCCGCACCGCACCGCCCACTCTCCAGCCGTCGTTTCTTTGTCGTCCGTATCGATGCCCTGCGGGGCAGACAAATTATCGCGGGTGGCCCAGATGCGTACCTTTTCGTGCTGCTGCGAATTGGCGGCCGGCAGCGCACCACCCCATTTGCAACGGTGTGCACCTCCACGAACACAATCGCTGCGGCTACCGCTGCTACTTACGGAGCTCCATCGCCCGCACATGGTAGTCATATCGGTACAATTTCTCTAGCAGCTCAGCAGGCACCTCCACCAGCGACACCATCGTCCGTGCGCTCAGGTGGCGTGGTACGGCCAAGAACTGTTCTTCCGCGAGTAGAAGAGGGCTTTCAGCGAAGGGATATTATCGCGAGTGACGGGCCTTTGTCACCGTCAGCATCACCACAACAGAGGTTTCGCACGGCCGCGCCAACGCCATCGTGGCCGCTGTCTGACTCTCCCATCTTCTTCTACTGGGACGGCCGCAGTGCGATGCCGGATGTGGAGTTCGTCGTCTACGCCCGCGCTGCTGCTGTGGTCAACTCGCAGCGACAGGCCATTCAGGTGAGGGCTGCGGCGGTGGCTACCTTGTTGGAGGACACCGACGAGAGTGAAGGCAGCGACAAGGACAGCACATCAGGCAGGAGCGATACGAGCACGACCAGCATCAGCAGCAGCAGCAGCAGCAGTGCCTGCATGGACATAACAGGAGCTGAGAGGAAAGGTTTGGCAAAGGCATCTAACCGTGGTGCCTTTGGCGTTACGTCAAGACGGCCACGTCCGCTGGGTGCATTAGAAGAGGCGGCGTGGCCAGCATCGAGGGAGGAAAGGCGGAGACAGAAAAGAAAGACCTCACCTTCAAAGCACTGCCGAAGCCTCACGCGGACGAACACGACGGGGAAGAGAGAGAAAGGCGAGAGGGCTGCAGATGTAGCGAGCGTCGTCGACCCGGTGGCTGCGCACCCTGTTCAGTCATCCCCCTCGGACCAGGTGGTGGGCTACGCGCGGGTGCGTCTTGATGCGACCATGCTGGATCGCGCCAGCAAACTCCTCGTGCGGCCCTCCAAAGGGCGTAGAGGCGCAGAGGGGTCTGCGCCGGCGGGTGGAGGTGCGGCGGGGTCCGCTCCGTTGTCGCTTCGCAAGGAGACGCCACCTGCAACGACGGCGCTGGAGGGCCCGTCGTACACGACCGTGCAGCTCGGCATCCGCAACGAGCGCGACGCGGCCCTGCTGCGTCTCTTTGGCACGCTGGGCAGCCTGCAGTTCTTCCTGACCGCTGCCCCTCTCTCCACGGTGCAGCGGGGTGTGGAGGTGTCGACGAATGGTCTAAGTCCTGGTCCCCACGGCACGCCGTTGCCTGCGCCTAACATCGATGCGGCGACGGAGGAGGAGCGGGCGGTGCGCCGCGTGGCTGGCGGGCTGACCACCGTGGAGTCTTACATCAACCACCAGGAAGAGGAACTGCGTGCCGTCTTGGACCGCGTCACTGCGCAGGGTGCGTTGACGCGCTCGCTGCAGCGTCTTCTCTATCCAGCTCCGACGGCGCGAGACGTGACTTCGCCGCAGTTGAGAAAGAAGAACAACCCGTCTGCGTCTTTGCGAGCTGATTCACCGTCTCCACAGCAGCTACATCCGCTCGAGCCGCAGACGGGTGCGTCTGACACCCACGTGCCTCCAAGCGGTGCGTCGCCGTGTACAGCGCTTCCTTGGGCTGCTGCGGGTGGCTGCACGCTGGTCCAGGCCACCTTCCACCCTCTCGACCCGATTCTTGACCTGCACGACGTCCGCAGCTACCTGGAGGCGAGGAAGGAGGCTGAGCTGGCGCAGGCCGTGCGCCACCTGGAGATTTTGCGCCGCGTGCGCCAGCTGGACCCGAGCTCACGTGCCGAGTGGTGGGCGGCGAAGAAGCGAAAAATTGTGCGACAGTTCCGCGAAGGCGATGCGGCTGCCGCACCGAGCCGACCGTCTCACCCTGCATCGAAGACGCAACCGCGTGAGAGAAGGGAGAGACATCGTGCCGGTGATCGCCGAGGCGCGACAAGGACGACGACGGCCAAGGGAAGTACCTCCGACGTTGAGGATGAGGCGGAGGGAGGGGAGGAGGACGAGGACAGCGTTGTGCCTCCTGTCACCGTGGACGCACTGTTGGAGAAGAGAGGTGGCAGGCTGAACCGGCTGCTCTGGTCAGGCTACACTGCTGTTGCTCTGCAGCTGCGCACTCTGCCCTCCGTCGCCGGTGTACCAGACCGCGTGTGGCCCAGCAGCACTTTTACGCGCTCTTTGCGCGGTGCGGATCCGGCGCAGGCGGTGCTGTGGGGGCTGCAGCAGCGGCGGAAGTGGGCCTACGCGCAGTCGCTGGAACGGTGGGCCCAAGCACAAGTTGGCGGCCTCACCGATGAAGCAGCGCTGCATGGCGTGAAGAACTGCGGTGCGTCTGATCCGGCAAGCTTTGACGCTTCGCTGCTCACCTCGGACACGCACGCGACCTCAGCAACTTCGGCGTCGGAGGAGACGGAGGAGAGCGGCAGTGTCGCCTCCGCGACGGAGGTGGACGGCAGCGGCGCCGGGGAGGCAGCAACTCCCACAGCATCAGCAGTAGGGGACTATCGAGATTGTGGTGAAAGGTATGGGGCAGCTGCGCATTCCGCTGTGTCTGTTTCAGGCGACGCACCCGACGCTCTCGCACAGACCGTGCAGGCCGTGTCCACTCATCGCCCCACAACAGAGGAGAAGAAACTGTGTCCTGACAACGATTGGAGCCGGCCGCAGCGGCCGGGCTCTCGTCCTGGCACACCTGCAGCTGAACGTGGTCGTCGCTCGGGCGGTTCAGCGCTGCCACAGGCCCCAGCAGACGCCAATGGCTTTCTTTGGGATCAGCTGCGCATGCACCTGGATGAGCAAGACCTGCTCTCTATGCACGTGACCGTACACATCTCTTCGGCACCGCTGCCGCCCCTGTCGGTAGTGCTACCTGCCCGGCTGGCGATGGCAGCAGCTTCTTCGTCCTCGCTGTCACCGTCGCCGTCCTTGACTGCTATGCCGGAGCAACACTCCTCTCGAAATCTCGGTGCCGCCAACACGAGCAGCTGCACAGATGAGGCAGCAGCAAACACTGATGTCATGCGCTTGCAGCTGCCGCCTTCCTCAGGCGGTGCGGCACGACAGAAGGCAGAACCTGTTTCCTCCTCTACACCATCGGCGCCGTTGCCTTCGGTGGACGCCTATGCAGGCTATCCAACAGAGAGTCTCTGCTTCTGTAGGATGAACGGCGCCTCGGTTGTGCAGCAGTTGGCCCTTCTACAGGAGCAGCATCAAAACGAGCCTTCCTGGGTCAACGCACCCTCCTTGTCACTGTCGAACGGCGCCTCAACACCGAACGATAAAGCGGACGGTCCTGCGGGTGACAGCAGCATGATGGTGCCGCTGTTCTTCCCCTGCTACGCAGCCTCCTCCTCTGGCGCAACTGAAGCGCCAACACTGTCGCCTACAGCGTGTGGTGGCCAGAGGGTCCACGGAAATGCTTTTGGTGATGCTGCCGACGGTGACGGCGAGCTGTGCGGCTGGCTTCGTGTGGTGCTGTGTCTCTCCCCGGGCTTCTCTTTTGAGAGGCTCCGCGCGTTGCAGGAAGAGCAAGACGCACGCACGCAGCGGCAAGCTCGAGGGACAGGCGCCACGCTCACAAGTCCACCAGCCGCACTGCCAAGTGGGACCACCGACGATTGTGCGTCGCACCTCTCTCTGTTTTCGCCTGACATCACGAAACGCTACGCCACGACGAAAGCGGAGGCTTCTGCACAAGGTGCCAACACTACCGTTTCTGAGCTACGCGACCCGAACATGCAGGCGTATCACGCGGCGCATCGTCAAGGCACTACACACGACAGCTTTGTCTTTCCTGAGGCTCCAGTGGTCGATGACGGTCAGCCTCCTATACCCATGCCGCCTGAGTTGATGTCCGGCATTCCAGCTGCTTCTGCCTCCACCGCTGTCGCTGGGTTGGCGGCTGTACCGCGAAGTGAGCAAGGCGATGCTGAGCTGCGTGGCCACGCCTACAAGGGCGGTCCTGCAAATACGAATTTCAATTCCTCTCACGCAGCACACACAGACCACGACTTAGCGACGATGACGTGGGCTGCTGCCGCTGCCGCCGCTTCGACCGCTTCTGCTGCTGGCCCAACGCCCTGGTCGACGGAGCCAACACGAGGAGGGACTGCGTCCACCGCGGTGCACTCTAATACGCTTACCAAAGGAGTGGAACGTGATGTGCTGCTGCTGTCTATGCCAATGGCACCGGTTGGCGGCCTCGTCTTGCGGGTGGACCAAGTGCTTTCTACTTCACCGGCTGCAAAGCACAAAGCGGCTGCGGCTGTAAGCGCGGGTGGGGGTCTTGTTGATGGTCGATCGTACTACGCCGTCTTGTCCTTCCCTTCGTCTAACAAGGTGAGAGGCGCTGCTGCTGCTACTGCCACTGCGCAGCCTCTGCCCTCTGCCCTTCTCTTTCAAGCTCTCAGCAGCCCTGCAGTGTGTTTGGGACAGGTTGACGCCATGCACGCTGACCTGGATGCGTCAGGTGGTACCTTGCCCACTTGGCAACGGCGTAACCGTCGCTGCAGGCATGATAACGAGACGTCTTCGTTCAGGGATGCGGAGCGCGGTGCGTGTGCCGTGGGTGAAACGGCAGCGCATTGGCACAATGCCACGTACATCCTCGAGTCATGTGGGCCGTATTTGGGGCTGCCACTGCGAGTGGATATCGTTGAGGCGCCGACGACAGCCGTCGCATCCGAGACGACTTCAACACCTTCGAAAACATCTTCGCAAACACAGAGCGCTGCAGAACCTGCGCAGGCTGCAGGGACTTCAGAGGCCCAGATTGACATGGCAGCCGACGCACCACGACTCATCGGCTCTTTTGTGTTTCACTACAGCACGCTGCCCTTTGTCGGTCGTCACCGGTTCCCATTAGTCCCGCCCCTGCCTTTCTCCTCGCTCTTGCCCCCGTTGTCGGACAACTCTGCCTCCGCAGCTCGTGCTGTTGCTGGGGTGGGGGATGGTGGTATGAGGACGCAGCATGGAATGTCTGGGACTCGCGACCAGCGCGCTGCCGAGGAGCCTCCTATGACGGTGACGCTGGCGTGGATTATTTCACCGGAGATGCAGCAGCGGTGCCTGTGGGCCCGCCTGCATCGCCTGCACCGCGAGACGCTCGTGCCCTACGCCGTGTCGGAGGAAGGCGTGAAGTGGGTCTTTGATGGGGTGCCGCATTGCGGGGTGCCGAGCAGCATGACGGCACACATCAGCAGCAACTCCTCTTTGCCCTCCGGACGGAAGGGCGGCGAGGATGCAGACAACAACAGCAATGCCATCGCTGTTTCTACTAGCGGCGTAGATGTCAACAGGGAAGATCGCGAGCTTGGGAATGGTGCTACAGCACCGGTTACACAGATGCAAGGGAGGCTCGATGACTCTGAGCTGCGGGCACCTTTTCTTTCTACAACGCCGCCTCATGTATCGGCAGCTGGTGTTGTGGACAGGCACAGACGAGATCTTCCGCAGCGTCAGTGGGCACCAGTGGACGTTGCTGAGAAAGCTGCGCCGCTGAACGCTCACGGTGCTGAAACGCCCTCGCCGTGGCCGTCGTATCCGCTGGTGGACGTGCTGCAGGTGCCAAAACAGTCTCCAACACGAGCACCGCTGCCTCTGCCAAGCCAACACGAAGGTGGAAGAAGGTCGAGCACTGCCCTCACCACCATGCCATTTGAATGCGACACAGAACGCTTTGATATTGGCGATACTGTTTTCGAGCGAGAAACACCAGGCAGCTCTCGGGTGCGGCAAAGCAAACACGGAGACACCATGCAGTCTCCTGTCACACCGCATACAGCTGCGCCGTTAACGCGGCCTCAAGACGAGGCTGAGAGAGGCGGGCGAGGTGGAGGAGGAGACCATCGACCACGACGTCAAATCCAATTTCAACAGACATCCGTTGTCAACAGCAGAGCGGGCCCCGCGGGATGGCGACACCAGCACGGTGGACGCGGTGGGCGTGACAGGGATGCATCGCCCTTCTTCTCCTCGTTGCGTCTGCGCGTTGTCGTGCTATCCTTGCAGAACCTCCGTGCTCCCGGATCTTCACTCTCCGCAAGCGCATCTCTCACGCCGTACGTGCTGGTGCGTTATCAGGGTAGCACCAAGGACAATTATAGCCTCTCTCTCCCAGCTGTTTGCGTTGGAGGCTCTGTTAAGAGCCGAATGAGCTGTGTTAGTGAAGGTGGTGGCGGTACATTGGTGTTTTTCACAGCCGAATTTGACGTTCCTTCAGCGCTCCTGTCTCAGCCGTGTCATGTCATCACACTGGAGGTGCGAGATGTGCTGTCTCGGCATATCTTCGGCGTTGCACACGTACCGCTTCAACTTCCCCCTGCACCTTCTCTCTCGCAGAACGCCTTGTTACAGAAGGAAAAAGAAAAGCTGTCAGAGCGTTCAGCATCGCGGCAGGACATGGGTGGTGCAAACAGCGTTGTCGTTGGTCAACTCGATGAGTCTGCAGCACGACTTGAAGTGGGCCGCAGTGACGCAGATAAAGAAGGCCAGTCGTTCGTGCGTGAGAGTGCGGCGCGAGGAGTGTTGAATGCGACGGTCACCCACGTCGTGCCGGTGTGTCGTCCAATAGTGGGGCAAGGGTCAGACGACTGGCTGCCTGCCTCCCTTGAAGGCTCTGATGTTGTGGCACAGAAGCCTCAGTCGTGCTCATCCCGGCCCGCTCAGACTTTCTTAGACACCGTCGCTTCCGTGGTTGGCGAGGCGACGGTGCTGACCACATTGATACCACGTCCATCGCTGGGGCATTTTCTTATGACGCACCCGATGTACATACATCTGACGGTCTTGGGTGCGCGAGGGCTGCCGCACCGCCAAGGGCACGTGGAAGAGACCCAAAGGAGGTGTGGCGCTGCTGGTCTTGAGTGTTACCAAGGGCAGGCCACTATCAGTGGAGAGGCACCCGATGCGTACGTCGTCGTCACGGTGCGTCGGTGTGAGTCTGCTCTTTTTTCCAGCGACGAGTCCAATGAGGACACCAGCAGCAGCAACTCAAGTTGTGGTTCTGATGAGAAAACACAAGAGAATCGTGATAGCGGTGACGTATTCAACGCAGATGCCAGACACGAGGGCGTGTGGAGCACACGCGAGTACCGCAGCCTCACCATCCCACACCACCGCAGTCCGCTGTGGTACCTGGAGCTGCCACCCATCCTCTGCAACCACCCGGATGATACTTACACCTTCACCGTGTACCAGGCAGACGACGACGGCTTTGACCTCTGCATGGGCGAGTGTCGCACAACAGCCGCGGCACTGTATCAACGCATGCGAGGGCGACTCAATGGCGATGGGTTTGAAGCCCCATTTGAAAACATAACCTCGACACCACAGAGCCTGCAGATGTCGCTCGGCGCACGTGTGGACGCCACACGCCGCACTACGAGCGAGCACACGGATGTGACTTGCGGAGATGGGCATCGCGGAACGTTGATGCTGGAGTGGTCTTGTCTGCCCGCCACCCCCATTACTACCACAACTCCTCCGGCTTCCTCGCAACACATTCAGGGACGGAGTCGTCTGACAAGCCGGCTACGAAGCATCTCCACCGCCGTCGCATATTCCTCTGCGGTGATGGTGGAGGTCCAGCTCGATGGAGCGACAGCACTCGCGCTGGAGATCGCCGGAGCTGCCTGGGCCCGCATGCGCAGCGGCAGCGGGACGTGTTCTTCCTTTTCTTCCAATGAGCTCCCCACTGTCGTAGCTGCCATTTCACTGGCGCAGGAGGGAGAGGACGGTGGGGGCGGTGCGGAGTGCGTTTCTATAATGGCACCTGCGTCGACTCCCGGTGATAAAAGAGGTATGCGTCATGGCAAGGACACGGCATCTGATTGGTCTTGCGACGCAGTGCATAAAATAGCAAGTGGATCTGAGTATTCGTCGTTATACAAGCTGGTGGCTGGGACGCTGCAACTGGGCTCTGCTGTAGTGCACGGACGTCGACGTCTCCATTCCTGGGAGGCTGGCGAGGTTTGTGATGGACGTGGCCGGTTGTGCGAAGGCAGCATCGAACACCACCGCCATCCCTCTTCTCACCACAAACTGCGGCAAAACAGCGTCCTAGGAGGGGTTGTGCTGGTGTCGATGAATGCTCAGTTCCCTTCTTCGGTGGTGCTAGCGTTTCCCTCGCGCCATCCTCTCTCGCCAATACACGTTGCGGTGTGGTTGCGCATTCCCAGCTCTGCAGCTACATCCTCTTCCCACACCACCACCGCCTCCACAGACCTCCATCCGAAGGCCCTCAGACCGAGCGACGTCTTCGTGGGCGAGACGACCGTGCACGTGGCATCGCTCACGCCGTGCACCTCGCCGCTGCAAGAACCCACGAGCCTCACCACCTTGCTGCGACCTCGACGTGACCTGCGGTATCGTCAGGCAGACATCAGTCGAGCAAACACGTTTGCAGCCGGTCTCGGCACCCTTTCTCTCCGCGCAGGGGTGTACCCCATTGGCGTTTACAAGGCTCGGCAGCGTCACCGTGCGCAGCAGCGCGGGTGGAGGGCACATCTTATGATAGCGATACAGGATGCGACGGACTTTGAGGCTTCCGGGGCGTACGCGGTGGAGGTGCAGTGTTTGGGCATAGGAGAGCGTCGTCGCACGCGTGTGCTGCGGGATCGCAATCCACGCTTTCGCGAGACGTTTGAGTTTACTATCTTCGCGGCGACGGAGATGGTGGAGGTGCGTCTGCTGGAGTTGCCGATGAATCGTCAGCGCTTCCCTCGCACAGAAGAGCGCGTGCCTGATCACACAGAGGAAGATGAGGAGGCTTTGGAGCCCTGTGTTGTTGCTGCCGCGTCCTTCGCTGTGGAGGCGAACGAGGTCAACGCAGGGGAAGGGCGAGACGCGGGTGAGCGTGTGACAGATGGCGCCAGGGATGCTTTAAGGTGTCCCAGTGTGCCTCCGATGGTACACGCGACGTGGCTGACGCTGCAGCCAACAACAACCACATCGGCGCAAGGTATGCAGCGGACGACGTCGGAGCGCTTCGTGTCACGTGCCGGCGTGGCACCTAAGCTTCTCTTGCGGTGGCGTGTGTCTGTGTGCACCACAGCAGCGACAGCGGCAGAGCATCATGCAACGGAGCTGACTGCACAAAGAAGAGGAAGAAGTGGTGAGGATGTGCGAGACTTTGCTGTGGCATCCCCCGCTTCGGCATCTTCTCTTTATCCGTCGCCACCGCCACGTTCAGCAGTGCCACACAGACTTGCACAAAACCTTCCGCAGGGAACGCGGTGGCCAGCGGACGATGGCGCGCAACCTCCTGGCGACGCCTGTCCTGGTGTCAGCAGCGACTCTGTTGCACCACCTGTAGGGCTACCTTCTTACGGGTCATCGAACACGGCCGATGCCGGCTCAGTTGCCCTACCGCCATTCTCGCGGGGTGTGGAGCAGGACAGGGCGGTGTCGTCGCACGCGCTGTTTGCGTCCCCTCCACTGAGAAAGGAGGAGCGCCACTTGCGTTTGCGTAAGCAAGTCCAGCACGCATCCACTCACCCTTTCTCTCTCGCCTCAGCTCAGCTGCAGCAGCCGCTGGTCCTGAACGTGCTGTGGTGTACGGGTGAGCTCGTTTCGTTTCTTGGCACAGGCAGCAGCACCGCACACGACGTTATTGGCTTCTGCGCCGCTCATTGCCGACGTACTGCCAAGCAAGATGGACAGCCGCGTTGGGAGGCCGAGAGCGAGGAACGGCTTGGGCTGCGTGTGATGTCGCTTGGACGAGCTGGTGACGGCGATGAGAAGGAGAGTGTTGAAGAAGGAGATCTTCGTTCTGCCTCCGGGAACTCCTCGACATCGTGGCTGCCCTTCGATGCGCCGCTCTTGTGCTTTCTTCACAACGGTGACTACGTGCAGGCTTGCTGGATGAACTCTGAGGGAGACAGAGGCGCACAAGAGTATCTTCACCCACCCACCCTGGCTAATCTATCAGGTGAAGAAGTGGATGACGGAGTGTCGGTGCTCAGAGACACCGCACCCACGGATACAGAAGCATGTTTGAGTGATGCGCGCGGTGATCGTGATCAAGAACAGGCACCAGGCAGATTCACCTCGCAAACGTTTGCCACTTCACCGCAGAATGTGTCGCAGCTACCCATCATTGTCACTGGGTGGCTGTCTGGTGCCCCGCCTCACATGTCCCGCTCGCGGGTAAAGCCGGTGCGACAGCAACGCCCGCTGTTGTGGCTGACGGATCGTCGTGCTTTGGCGAGAGTCAACACACACGTTCTGAAGCGTTTTGAGCTCAGCGCACGGCTTGCCCTCATCAACGCCTGTCATTCTGCTGAGCCCGAGGAGACTGAAGGCGCTGTCTTGGCTTTCCATTCACGGTCTTCTCAGGATTCGCTGAGTGCGCCAGGGCTAGAGGAGAAGGAGGCAGCAGCGGTGGCTTTGTCTAATCCGCAGTTCTGCCCGCCATCTTCACCAGTTCGCGGCGTTCTTGCTACTTTTCTGTACGCATCTGTCACGGACAGGGTGGTGCAGGAGGTGGTGCAATGGGTGCAGACGCACAACAACGTGATTAGCGGCTTCTGTCGACCAGTTGTAACTCCTGTTCCGCACGTCTTTCACGTAATGGAGCGCGTGTTTGGAGTAGAGGGAGAAGGTGAAGCTCACAAGGCATCTGATCCGCTACCGTGCAGCGTCTCGAGCAGAGAAACTGCACCTGCCGTGACGCTTGTGAGCGCTGCAGAGGTTTACGTGCAGGGCACTGCAGGTGCACTGTACGCGATGTTGTGCTTTCTGGGCCGCTGTCGCATTGCACCTCAAGGGGCATCTGCGCTAAATCTCTTGCCCTCCTCCACACCGCCGAACCCAGCTGAGGCACCTCAGGCGCGGAAAGAGGACAGAGCGTCCTCATCCACCCGTCCACGTTCCCACCAACCAAGCAACGTTACCTCGACTTCGTCTTCTCAATCCCTGACCTTTCACACGGTTTCCGCCTCTGACGCCTACGGCTTAGACGTCAACATCGCTTCATCGTCTGCCACGTTGTCTCCGCTGGTCTTTGTGGAGGAGGTAGTGGGCTATGTGCCGGTGTTGCAGCGTGGTGTATTTCAGCTCGCCGCAAACTCGTGGGAGGCGCGACAAGTGTGGTTGCGGACAGCATCGGCCTCCTGTGCAGCTTCAGCAAAACAGTGTTTGAACGCCGAGGAAAGCGCGCAGCAGCGAGGCCGGCGCGGTGAGGAGGATGGTGCACGCGATGCGACGTGCTTGCAGGTGCCGTTCTATGTATTTCCAGTACCAGAGGCTGATGTTGTCGACGGTGCACAGAAAGGCGAGATGACGCCTGGGCTCTGCGTGATGGACTTGCGACAGTGCCATCGAGAGCACTAAGCTTGGCTATGCTGTTTAGGTTCGATAAACAAAAACAACAACAAAAATCGAAGAATCTGAAGGTAACAACAATACTTGCGGAAATAAAACATTAGGCTCTTAATAATATTTGTTTTCTTCGCGTTTGAGCGTGTCCTCTCAACTCTGAGGCTCAACCGCTACGTTGATGACGCCCTCACATACCTGACTGATCTCCTAACGAACAGCAACAACAACAGCAAACAACATTACCTGCTATTTTTATTTCTGCGCGAAGAGCGAAAGCGTGATCATCTTTGCTTTGTCCTCTACTTTACTCGTACTCCTCTAAACTGCCTCTCTGTTACGCACTATCAACTAACCCCTCTCCTCCATTTCTTTTCACTTTCCCCTTTCCTTTCACTAACGGTGTCCTTAAAAAAAAATAATAACAATAACAATAATAATAGTTGTAGGTTCTATTCTGAACTTGAAGCTGGCGCATAGTCAGCTCACCGGTCTTCTCTCATACAACTGTGTGCGCTGAGGAGCTAAAGGCACATTTTTTTTTCTTGGCTGGGTGGACCAACATGCTGTGTTTTTGCTGACGCCCTCGCGCATTCTAATCATGTCATTGTCTCCTACCGGTCGTCGACTCGCTCTGTGGGGGCAAAGCCTTAGAGGCTATCTTCCCCCGTATGCCCCTGCAGGGCTTCTAGCAGGACACGCAGTCATGCGCTACCCTGTGTCAGGTCAGAGCAGGACACCCACCTCTAGTCCAGCAACACCTCGCCCACCTCTCGACCAGCTCATGGCGGAGGTGACCTCAGCGGAGTGGAAGGCGTCCTCTGCGCCGGTGGAGGTTGTGTGGAACGCCAACGACGCGCAGCCTTTTCATTCCATCACCCCTGCTAGTCCAGAGGATGTGGCGCTGTGCACCGAGTGCCTTGTGCGAAGCGCGTGGGCGCCTGTGAGGGACGTCGCTACAGTTTCATCCCCACCGCAGCCCACAGCTACAGCAGAACTTGGTGCAGAGTCACATGCAGGTAGTTGTACTAATGCAGGGAGGTCTCACTCGAGCACTACGGCGATGCCCGCTGCGTGTGCCACGCCGGTGGACAAGGAGGAGCACACTGAGGTCTGTCACACCATTGAAGTGCTGAGAAGTGTTGTACGTGAGCATCGCAACCTCCTGGGCGGTGCGGAGTCGTTGCAGACGGGAGTGCCTCTGGCTTTTCTGCTGGAGCAGCTGGAGGAAGCGGAAGCGTACCTCGGCTGGAGTCTGCAACATCAGAGCTCAGCGTCAGGCGCAACGAAAGAACGGAATGGGGCTGACGATGCAACTTCTCCCTGGAGCGCTGCTCCTGAACGGTACAGTAGCTCCCCTCCCGAAAGCACCCATGTGTTGCGTGGAGCTGGTGAACAGTTGACGCAAGAAAGTCCACCAAGTCTGGTCAAGCCACGCAGTGGCTCTAACACGACGGAAGGAAGGAGCCCAGCACCGGAGATAACGTTACAAGAGGCCTTCAAACGGGAAGTAAGTTCTCTGCAACGCCAATTGCAGCAGCGCACCAACGCAGCACCTCTCAACCTGTCAGAGACCGCCTCTCCCTCGCGTTCAGCCCTTGCAGATGCCGCACCACCTTGCCAAGGCGACGACACGTGGGAGGCCCCAATGAACTTCTCCACGCCAGCCCATGGTGCGGCACCTCTGGTGACCATCATCACTTCGACCCACAACAGTCTTGCCTCTGCCTTGAAAGCGGCTGCCGTAACGTGGGCTGCGATGCGGAGCGAACAGCACTCACGGCTCTGCGCATCACCGCTTCTGTGGCGGCCCGCAACGGACACAGCACTCGTGGCTGTGTGGTTGATGGTGCTCCTCCGCAGGTGCGTGTTGCCCGAGGGAAGGCCACAACGGTTAGATGCCAGGAGCTGTCAAGTGGAGAATACAGCGGCGCCATGGCTTTCTTCTTCGACGCTTGTGCCCGCTCCGCCGATGCAAGAAGAGACGGTGACATCCACCGAGGCAGCAGCAGCAGCAGCAGCAGCAGCAGCAAGTGCTGCATTCACGTGTGATACATCTACGGCGCAGGACGGCGATGTGCGGGGGATAGATGGCGGGAGGACAACAACACGCGTGGCATCAACACTGCTCTTCAACGTGCTGCTCACTGGTGGGGACATGGAGGTCCACTTCCTCCACCCCTGGATCACAGGTGTCACACAAGCACAGCGTGTGCGCAAGATGCCTCCGCAGGTTCACGATGCAGCGGCAGTCCTGGGAGGTGCACGCCTGCGGACGGAGTGCCACGACACTCCTCTCGCGACTACGGAACAGGCTTCCAGGGCGGCTTCGATACCGGCACTGCTATTGTGCTACGGCTGCCCAGCTGCACAGGTGGACCACCTTGGCGCACTCCTTCACGCGCACGACATGGCGTTGCGTCGCGTTCCACCAACCGCTACGAAAACATTTGCAGTGAACCAGGAGGGTGTGCCGCGGCTTGATCAGGAGTGGCGGAGCTGTGTGATGGAGTTGCGGTCTGAGGTCCCTGCTACAGGCATTGTCGTCTCTCAGGCCGCTGATGATTCGACGCGCATTCTTGAGGAGGCTGCGTGGGGTGTGCGCCACCCCATCGATTGTGCATCATCTGCTGCCTTCTCACACACATCGCAGCTCTCACCTGTACACGTGGCAGTGGGACCCTCAAATGAGCTGGAGGAAACAGCAACAAAGACGCTTCTCCCTGCAAGGCCAATCCACCGTGTCATGCACTGTAGCGCTCAGGCGTCACAGTATGTTGTTCTGCACACTCTCCCACCCCTAGCGTCATGCACTTCCTCCACACAAGACATTCATCCCACGCCGGCATCCTTGACAAACGTGGAGGAGATCGCACGGGATGTGTTTCAGCACAGTATTCTAAAACCACCGTTTCTTCGCGGATCTGAGGACGTCGCAGCTTCTCAACCCGCCGTCCCCCACATAAGCGGCAAGCCCACTGCTCTCTCATCGAATGTGTCTTCTATTCTCCGCTCGCCCGCAAGAATTCCTGGGTGGTGTAGCCTCTACTTTGTGGAGGAGACGCACACCGCCGCT
>JASAOD010001682.1:0-14874 GCA_030849845.1 Crithidia brevicula | reverse complement strand
ACGCCGAGCTTCTTGCCGGTGACACCCGCGGCACTGCGCGCGGCCACCTCCAGCGCCGCCGCCGTGGAGTTGCGGGGCAGCGTGAGGAAATGCACGCGGCCGTTGGCGCTCTCCATCACCACCGGAATCTCGTTCGGGTGCTCCTTCAGCAGACGCTGGCACTCCGCCGCACGCACGTTCAGCGCAACAGACTTGGCGTAAGACATGGTGAATAAAGAGAGAGAGAGTGTACGGATGCTACTGCTGTAAAACGGGAGAAAAAAAGAGTTTGACTAGCGTGTTATCCCTTGGCGTCTCTATGGAGTAGGAAGGGAACATGATTGCCCATGTTAAGAGAAGTGTTGGGAAAAAGGAGAAGGGATGTAGTATTTTAATTATGAGTGAAGGGAAGGCCGCCTATGCGACCTGCTTTAAACAAAACCGTTCTTGCCGGTGAGAGTTCACGAGGGAGCCCATATTTACACACACACACATACAAACTCATACTCACATTTAGACAGTAGGCAGCAGTAACACCACGGTTTTCTTGCTGGATAGTATTTCTCTTATTAGCTGCGGCACAAAACAATCTTTCCCTCTCAGAGGCGAGGTAGGACGCTGGTTCTTCTTCGTCCGGCAGTTCCTCTCCCGCCGCGGCGGGGCTGCTTCTCGATTGGCAAGCTGCTATATTATTATGTGGCGTCAATTTAACACGCTGGCGCATTCTGCATCGCTAAGTTCCCGTTTTTTTTTTTGTGCTCGCCTCCCCTGGGCAAAGCGAGTGGAGGTAACTTTGCTTCTTGATTTAACAAAAAGAAATCAGGGAAAACATAACAAAAAAAAGCCGAATTAACGGACAAGACGGATGCGGTGGCACCGATAGCAAATACGAAAGCGGGCCGAGAAAAAGAAAAAAGAGAAAGTCAAAACAGAAACAAAATTGTGCACATTTATGTTTATTGTCAGGCAGCAGCGTGTGCGAAATGGGGAGAGACCTGCCAGCAATTGAGTCCCGAGGGATGCGGCGCAGCACACTTCGTCGACAACAAGAGGGACGGGGAAAGGAGCAAACACAAAAAAAACAAAAAGGTACCCAAAACGAGTGAATGGGAAAGTAAATGCCTTTCTTTTTTAAAATATTCAAAATGATGTTCACTACTTTCAGAAAGAGGGGTCAGGGAGCCCTAGACGCGGCAATCGCAGTGTGTTTCATATGTGTGCCTCTTTTTCAAAGTGTGACTCAACGTTCTTTCAAATTTTGTTTGTGTGGTGGTTAACTCATTCGTGCACCTTTCTTCACTGCACACGCGAATCATCAGCGTAGATCCTTCTGGCGGCTCAGTATCCACAAGCACGAGCAGGCGGCGGAGACGCACGAGGGCAGAGGACTCTGAGAAGTGCCGCGACCAAACATGCAGTCTCGCAACCTCACCGGGGGAAAAGCGAGAGCGACGAGGGAAAAAAAAAAAAAATCGACGACATAAAAAAAACTGTCAACAGCATCTTGCCGCGGCACAGAAGCTAACTACAAAAGAAAAGGCAAGAGGGAAGGCCATGCAAAAAGATATCCACATCCTTAAAACTCTTCTGATAGTTTAAGAGAAGCTTCACTGCTCGCCACATAGTGTTGAAGATCAACTTAAACAAAGAGAAAACATAACCTACTGCTGCTACGTCTTACTAGCAGAAGCGTGCTGATGTTCGCATTTCCTGCATCGTGAAAGTGAGACGGAATGGAAAGAGAGGGGGAAAAATAACCCGGTCTATTTATTTACCGGGGGGAAAAAAAGGGGCGGAACTTTTCCCAGCGCTGCGTCTCAGTGTTCGCAAGGCGATGGCTTGTCTGCAAACAGAGTCATGATAGAGATACTCAACAACAACAGCAACAACAGCAACAGATAAGAAAGAAATGAAAGAAGAATAAACAAGAAAATAAAAAAACCATGACACGAAGCGCCATTTGAGAACGAATGTGGCCAGTTGTCTACACTTCACCACCTCAAAAGGAAAAGTGGAAACAAAACAGCAAGGCTACATTGTCTAGTAGTAGCTGCCGAGCAGGTCCGGGTTGTTCTCAATGTCGGTGAGGTAGTCGCCCGTGTTGCCGATGCAGTAGAGGTTACGCGCACCCAAGGCACCTTCTCCGCGGAAGGCCACGTAGAGGAAGCCGTCCTCGGCCTTGCAGAGCTCGTAGAGGTCCGTCATCGCAGTGGCCGGGGCCGGGGAGCAGCCGCGGACGATGACGCCGAGCTTCTTGCCGGTGACACCCGCGGCACTGCGCGCGGCCACCTCCAGCGCCGCCGCCGTGGAGTCGCGGGGCAGCGTGAGGAAATGCACGCGGCCGTTGGCGCTCTCCATCACCACCGGGATCTCGTTCGGGTGCTCCTTCAGCAGACGCTGGCACTCCGCCGCACGCACGTTCAGCGCAACAGACTTGGCGTAAGACATGGTGAATAGAGAGAGGGAGAGAGTACGGAAATAAAAGTTTGCCGAGAAAAGAGCGAAAAAGAAAAGTAATGAGAAACTTGAAACGTTCAGAAAGAAAAGAAAACAAAAATGACACAATTTGGTTAAAATTTAGACGGCAGCACGAGCTCTCAGTGTGAGCAATGTGAGTGATGTACAGACACGCGGTTGTGGGATGTGGCAAGAAAAAATGCACAGACACACACACAGGCACATTAAGGTTTATTGCGATAGTGTTAAAAAACAACACGTGAAGAGGAACAAAGGAAGAAAACGACATACCGAAGAAGGGGGGAATGTGAAACAGCGTGACAGAATAATGTATTTCGATTGCCCATTCCGCTTCTGACATGTGGCAGCTTTAAAGTCCTTTCCACGTATTGCACCGCGAGTGCAATTAGCACGAGAGAGACAGAGAACGAAGGAGCAGCGCTGCGTCTTGATGACTTCTATTTGCATCTCCGGATGTTCTAAACCACGCTCACAAAGACAGAACAAGAACAGAGCACAAATCTTACGCCAAGGCCATTTCCTAGCATTTTTTTTTGCTCACGAATACGACGAGACGCTGTACGGAGTTTTATTCATAACACTGCTCGTCTTACTTCGCCGCAGCGACACAAACAACGGCACGTGCTTCATTATCCGTTCTTTTTTCTTTATAGATAGTTACACCGTTGACGGAGACCATTTTTTTTCCTTTAAAGCCAGAAAACAATTCCACTGTCTGCCTCCCTTCAATGAAACTTTACCTAAGCACTTCATCTACATAAGCCGTCAAGCAAAACACATGTGTTTCGAAGACCACTGAACACCTGAAACGCTTGCAACTGACTTTTATAAAAATAAAAGAAAGAATAGAAAACCCCGTGTTAATATCCGACACGCGAGGAGGGGAACGAATATGTCGGAACTCTACAGCGCCGTTAAAAGAACATCCTCTGAGAGACTAACAAGAGATGAAAGACGCCAGATCACGGACCGTAACGCCTCCACAGCATTGACCTTCGCGAGCAGGAATAAGAGAGAGCACAAAGACCCAAAAAATAAAAACAAAAGCGAATGAGAGTTGCTGTACACAAAGATTGGGAGGGGAAGGTGGTTTTTTCGTACCACCTTTTGGCGACAGAAATTAGAACAAAAATAGATAACAAGAGAAAAACAACGCACGTTAAAGGCGAAGTGCCCAAATCCTACATGGTGTCGCTGGCGAAGCACGGGGCGGCGAAGGCACCCATGACCTTCTCCGTGCGCACGGCCACGTAGAGGAAGCCGTCGGCCTTCTTGCAGGCGTCGCTGAGGTCGCCGACGGTGGCGGACGCGGCGGGGGAGCAGCCCTCGACGGCGAGCGTCATCTTCTTGGCGCTGATGCAGAGGGTGGCGCGGACGGCGGCCTCGAGCTCGGCGACGGTGGCGTCGCGGGGGAGCGCAAGGAAGTGCGCCTTGCTGCCCTTGGCGGCCTCCACGACCATGGCGACGTGCGCGGGGTACTTGGCCTGCAGGCGCGCGCACTCGGCGGAGCGCACCTCGACGGAGTTGTTCTGCTGGTAGGCGGACATGGCTTGCGTGTAAGTGTGGGTGTGAGAAAGGCGAGGGGGACCTGCGGGGGAGAGCTTTGTAGAGTGAGGATGAAAGACTCGAGAGTTACAACTTTAAGTACGAGCGATGTTTGGGGTTGGAAGGGTGTGTGAGAGAAGCGGGCGACGAAGAAGGGAAAGGACGCAGTGAAGAAAGTGGGAAGCAGCGCACAAGGGAAAAGAGAGAGGACGAGACTTAAACACAAGCGAACGAGAAAGCGTCAAGTCGGGATGCCTACCGCATCATCCGCAGAAAACAGAGGCTTCATTCCATGGAGCGAGAGAAAGGCCACCGAAGTAGCAACGCTGCAACGTGTCAGGCCCCCCCCTCCCCCCAGAAAAAAAAAAGAAAAGGATTTAGTCGGCTACTGCAAAAGCGGGCTTCGCAGAAAATCGATGCCTCGAATTGGAGTTGTTATTTTACTTTACCAATGAGAATAACTAGATAGACAGGAAAAAAAAAACAATTAGTGTGCACACACACCAGAAAAAAAAAAGACGAATATGCAGCGATTGGGGGTGGCACAGAAAAAAAAAAAAATGATAATTAAAATAAAATAAGCGAAGTGTTTCTAGTGACGATTTACCGTTTTTATGCACATGATGTCAACGCGAAACATAAAACAGTGCAGACACCTTCCCCTTTCTGCGCGAATGCGGGTGGTAGAAAATAACAATAAAAAAAAAGTAAACAAGAATATTAAGAAAAAAACAACAGCAACTATACAGACACCGGGTTGGTAGATAGTCATGAGCTCAGCACCTTAGCTTAATAAGAGCAACATAAAAGGGCGATCTCATCAACGTCTCCGACTTTCCGTCTTGGAAATAAAAAGAGAACGCACGAGGAACGGGGAACTCAAAATAGACTTGCAGAGACAGATAAAAACGCTCAAAACAAAGCATGTTCAAGTCGCCGAGGTTTTTTTTTTTCTGTGAGGAAACACATGCACAGGAAGTCGTGCTAGGCATCCAGATGCAAAGAAAGAAAGGACACAGCGCCAAGGTAAAGAGACTTTGTTGTTGCACGTCTTGACACATATCGAGTATGCAACCCCCACTGCTTCTTGAAGGCGTACCCGAAGACGGAGAGCTGACATGTTGCACGTTCACAGGGTCATGGAGATCAGTGGGTGACAATGAACCAAAAGAGAGTGATTTCAAAGCGCCTTGCACTACAGCCCAATTACAGCCGTTGAAAAAAAACCATATGAATAATATAACCTCTTACCAATGAGAGAGTAAAGGAAAACCGTCAACGCGATCACACATGCCCCACCATTTCAAGTATTCATTCACTCTATTCATCGTAGCAATGGTGGCCTAGACACGTCAGTTTCGCTAAATTCCTTTCAATTTAAGCAATTCAAATTCATTACAAGTGTAATTGCGTGCCTGCAAAACGTCACACCAAATCCACTTCCCGTGTCACACTCAGCCGGTAGAAATCACATTGAGTTGCCGTTACTGGTCGTACGGGCCGTCCCACGAGCAGCACGGGGTGCTGTAGCCGCCCATGGCCTTCTCCGCGCGCACGGCGACGTAGAGGCAGTTGTCGGCGCGCTTGCAGGCGTCGTGGATGTCGCACAGCATGGTGCTTGCCGCGGGTGTGCAGCCGTCGATGACGATGGACAGCTTCTTGCTGTTGAGGGCGGTGCGCACGGCGGCCTCGAGGCCGGCAACGGTGGAGTCGCGCGCGACGTTGACGAGGACCACACGGCCGTTGTTGGACTCGACGGCGACACGGAGCTCGTTGTTGTTGATGGCGGCCATGGTGTTGACGTTGCGATGTGGTGCTGTTGAGAGCTGTAGTAAGTAGCTCTAGTGGGCGTTTGAGATGATTGCTGTCGTGACTAAATTCGTGTGGTGAGTTTGTTCTTTTTTGTTGTTTAGAGGCGGTGATGTGAGTCGAGTGCAGCTAGAAGAGAGGGTAGATGAAGAAATCGAAAAGGTCATTAATTCAGTACGCTGTTTATTTTACTTTGTGTGCGCATCTCTGGTATTCAGCTACCATAATGAAGGGACAAATCACGAGAAGTCGAGACTATGGCTGCACTGGAGCTGGGCAGAAACGAAGAAGAGATATAGAGATTCTCTAGCTTGTGGTTTAATCAAAAACGAGGGATCAAATAACGGTAGCTGTTTCGCTCTCTCTCTCTCTCTCTACATGGCTAGCGCAGGAGCAAAAAGAGAGTTAGTTGCGCATTATGAAGAGTTGTCGTTCCCACGTGTACAGAGAACTTGTTGCTCGAGTTGTTGTCTGAGTAGGTCGTCTTTTTTTTTCAGTTTTTTTTTTTTTGTACTGCCAAGCTGTTCACATCATTTGCAGATTTCAAAAAAAAAAAGAGAGAAAGAAAGGAATGCGAAAAAAGCGCAACATCGTGCGGACGGTTGCACCACTGGCATGGAGACACATAGGCTAGAACAGAACAAAAAAAACCGAGGTAAAATATGAAAGCGAATTCAAAACACCTAACAGTAAAAAAATAATAATAAAAAACAAACAAAAAAAAACCCACTAACAGGAAGAAACGGAAAGAAAAAGAGGGTTCAGAGAGCCAAAGCTTCCGCCTTCTTATCCCTCCTGTCGTCCGTTTTCGAATGCTTGACGGAGGAACATCGCGAGACCAACCCAACAGAATAAACCGCCCAACTGCAGGGTCTACCAACGCCGCAAGGCAGCTGCATTGACGGAGATGCTCATGTTGTGTTTGGTGCGGCTGGCGGTGATGTCACCGATTTGCGACAGCAGGAGGGCAGCGGTGCGTTTTAAAGAGCGACACAGAAAGCGCGCGCGCAGCAACAGCAACACCAATGGAAGGAAAACATCTACGCCCGCTTAAGCTGTTCACCCACGTGGATGTGCGGCGTACGCGCACGGTCCCTCGATCCCCCGGTGCTGTACTTCTCTCGCGTTGTCCAGCGAGGTTTAGTACAGGTCGCTGCGGAACTCCTTGCCGCAGCCGAAGCAGCCACCCATGGTCTTCTCCGCGCGCACGGCGACGTAGAGGCAGTTGTCGGCGCGCTTGCAGGCGTCGTGGATGTCGCACAGCATGGTGCTTGCCGCGGGTGTGCAGCCGTCGATGACGACGGACAGCTTCTTGCTGTTGAGGGCGGTGCGCACGGTGTCCTCGAGGCCGGCAACGGTGGAGTCGCGCGCGACGTTGACAATGTGCAGACGACCGTCGCACTCGACGGCAACGCGGAGCTCGTTGTTGTTGATGGCGGACATGCTGTTCTTTGTACGTAAAGGTGTGTAGAGCGAGTGTGGAGCTGGCAAAAGAAAAGAAAACTGTGACGACGATGGAGGCGTTTAGCTACGAAACAAAAGAAAAGACAATTGGGGGAGTTGGCAGTGTGTAAAAGAGTGAAAAGCTCATAGTGCATGGAGGATACGGATTGCGAGACAGGCAGATGCGCTCGCGGTGCGCATGTTTCAACTGCGCCAGCACGTTCAGCTTCAGAGGGGAAGGGACAGCTTTCTTAACTTCTAGCGTCTTATATCAGGTAGTCGCTGATGAAGCAGGGCAACATAACTGCGACTTCAATGTAAATTTAACGGCGCGTAGGTGTGTGTGTGTGTGTGTGTTTCTGTTACCTGCGATGTTGGGCTGTCCTACTGCTGAGTTCTCCAAAACGCTCCTAACACATACACACACAACAATAACAAATGGTGTTAACGCTGCGCTTGTGAGACGCACAGTGGCGTCGCCTCAAATGCTCTTTCATACCTGGGACACTGGTGAGCATTCAATGAGAAATGTTGTATCTGAAATGAGAGGTCATTCGACGGCGTTCGCAATTTACCATACGTCCGAGCCACATAAAATGAAAAAATAGGAGAAAGCACACATTCGAAAAAAAAAAAACAGAAACCTCATTTGCTATTATTACTACCTTTTGAGGTGTTAAGAAGAAAAGAATATATATATATATATATAAGATTGATAAGCAACAAAACAAATTTATTCTTTGGCTTTTCACAATCTGGCGTAAAACTCTTAAATTCTACTCTGTGCGCTTAACGGTCGGATTTTTTTTTCTGGAAGAGGTGAGAGGAAACACTCGACCAACCAAACGAATAGAAGATAAGAGGAAGAAAATCTGCAGGAAAACGAAAGCAACGCTGCGAGTGGTACTTGAACTCTCTTTTCTCTTCTCGTTTTTTTTTTCTTAAACCGTTGCGCAAGTCTTTACAGGAAATAACAACAACAACGAAACAAGATTGCGAGTCGCCATTTCATGCGTCGCACAAACTCATTTTTTTCTTTTTTGCGAGGAGATCTTTGCTCTCAAAGGAGAAAAAAAGAGAACGTATGCATATCCACCTTTGGATTTGAGATAAAAGAAATGGAAGCGGTGGCAACATTACACATAAAAAGTAAAGAAAAGGGCGTTTAAGCTGCTGTCCAGCATGGCTGTATCTGCGCTGATACTGAGGGAGGGAAGGCCCCACAAGAGCCGTGACAAGGAATCCTTTTCCATCGAATCATATGCAGAGCCAAAAAACAACAACAGCATTTTCACTTCGTTTCCAAGTTAAGGTGACCTGGTTGAGGCTACTGCATTGCACTATACGGAACAAAGAGGCAACAGCTAACCCGGCTTAAACGGCGGCTACATGCCAGTGTCACCCGCAAATGATTCACCCACATTTGCAGATGCTCTCGCACAAACACGCACAGGCTTACTGACGTAGCAGCAACAACAACAACAAAAAAAAAAGTGGAGGAAACTTTTAATGTGAAGCTATTTAAAGTCAATCTTGAGAAAAATAAAAAAATGGTTTTGCATTTTGTTGTTTATCACACACACAAAAAAGAAAAAAAAAGAAAATCATAAGTTAGAACAAATTAGAAAGAGAACAACAACAACAACAACAACAAGAAAGTTAATATGGGAGGAAAAAAATATGCAAGTGTAAAACAAATGCGTACATATAACGGACCTTTTACATCCTCTAAATTAAAAGAAGGATCACGTACATTTAATGGAAGAAGTTTTGTTTTTCTACATACGTAATATAGTGATGATTGGAATACGTTTCCAACGATGAAAGAATACAAAAAACAAAAAGAGCAGGCAGGGTTTCCGAGTGCAGCAAAGAGAGAGCAAAAGCAAAACTTATTACACGCTGAAACAACTCAAATAAACAGTGATGCTAAAACACGTAAAGGAAAAGAAAGGAAAGGAGGGAAAAAGAATAGTCACAGTGAAAAAAAAAACCAAGTTTAGAGTTCGACACACGAGTCTACTTCTCGCTTCAGAAGTCGCTGTGTCTCCCCAAAGTCAGCACTCGACTGCAAAACACACGCAGCGCGCCACCGTCGCGCACCACAGCATCGTAGATTTCGCCAATGGAGAGCGGCCCGTGCGGCACGTAACCGTTGATCGTGCATGTAACGCGCACGCCGCGCAGCTTCTCGGGCACCGAGCTAGCGAAGAGGGTGTGCGCGCGTGTCTCCAGCTCCTGCAGGGTGGCGTGTCGTGCCATTGCCACGTGCGCTTGACGCGCCGCATCGTTCTCACACTCAAAGAGCACCGCAATCGATGCCGCATTGTGCGACCGCAGAGATTTGGGATAGGTACGGTGATGCTCCATGAGCGGCTCCTTGTATACGGAGAACTGCATTCTGATGGAAGCTCGAGAGGCCTTAAAAAAAAAAAAAAAAAGTGCTTCTGTTCTGGCAAGGGTGCTTATGGTAGTGTTCGTAAGGTTATCCTTGTGGGCTTTCAAAGGCGTCCGTAGCAAAAGTTTATCCGCTTTTTTTTTACTTTTTTTTCCGGGTCTAATCAGGCGGTCAGAGTAAGTAAGCACAGTTAAGCAGAAAAAATCTAAATCTTCCGCTGGTTAGAGCAGAAAAGGAAAACAGTGAGAAGGGCGAGTCGTTGCCTCTGTGGTGCACGTAAGAGGAAGAGGTACGGAGTGCGATGGGTAGTGTAGATGACACATTGACGTCTATTCTGGGTAGTCATTACTTTTCTTTTTTTTATATTGGAGCTGGGTCCTGTGCTGTTATGCAGTAATGTTCCATCCGTTGCAACGCCTTCCGTCACCGTGCAGATGCCTGACTGTAGCCAAAAATGAAGACCCCCAAAAAAAGACAGATTGACAGACAATCAACATACTGCTGGTTCCCACTTGTTCCCGTGAATTTCCCTTCACTACGAGAGGTGGCTGTGAAAAGCTTAAGAGGCGGATTTTCATTTTTTTTTTTTTGCATTTGCTTTTGAAGTTTTTTTTTGATACGTGTGAGGCTGCGAGTTCGACTAGGTGATATACACGCTCTCTCACACACACACACACACACACAGACAAGTTTAAAAATATTGAATGAAGAGGCTAAGAGACGTTTTGTAACAAAGAAATAAAACAAAGTTTCGCGGATAGTTGATAAAAAAAGGAAAAATGATGTCTTTCACCGTTTTGTTTGTTTTGCAATTTCGTTGGCGGCGGCGTAGTGGCACACACACACAAAAAAAAAAAGAGATGCGATTTTTTTTTTTTTTTAAAGAACGAGCAGATAAAAAAAGTGAGGAGTAGAAGCCATGTGAATGAAGGAGAGTACACATGCACGCGACAGAAGCTCAGATGGGCAAGCCCGTCGCTCGCGAAATGGGAGGGAAGTGAAAAGAAAACCATGTATTTGCATATATATGTTAAGTATGCACATGCGCTCTGAGGAGGGTTTAAAAGGGAGAGAAGTGGATTTGGCGACATTTCGTTGGTAATCACCCCTCCACACACACACAAAAAAAGGTCCGTAGTGGAAAGAACGCGGCTTTGTACTGGCGCTTATGTTCACGGAGTAATTACAGATCGTAAGAAAAGAAATAGGAGGAAAACAAAAAGAAAAAAAAATCACAGCTTCGGTATCATGAGTTAAATGACCAATGCCAGAGACGTAGAGAGCATTTGAAATGGTCGATCAGCAGAAAAAGGGATTGAAGGAAGGGAAAAAAGATAAAATTCAAAGAGAATGTTGAGGACAAGGAGGAAAAAAAAAAGGGATGTAAGGGGCACATGGAAGAGGCAGCAAGAAAGCAAGCTATGTTGGACACCGCTGTCCGAAGAGTCATGGCAGAGTAAAAAAAAAAAAACAACAACAACAACAACAAAAAAGAAGAAAACGGTATCGAAAAGGAGCACTACACGCCGTCGCCGAGTTAGTCCTCCTTCCGAGGGGATGCTAGCGACCACCACATGTCTTCCCCTCTTGCCGCGGTGCCGAAGCATGGAACGTGCGCGCCGGACCCCCACACACCCACCCGACCACACACCACGTACAGAAAGCCGTCCACGTTCTTGCAGTGTCGATAGAGATCCTCCACAGCGGTGCTCGCGGCAGGCGTGAAGCCGGAGACCGTGAGGGCGAGTTTGGTGCCCGCTACCCCCAACAGCTCCGCCGCGGTGGCCTCCAGCTCCGCCACCGTGGCGTCTTTCGGCAAGGCGAGGAAGTGCATGCTGGGATCCTTGCCGCCCCTCTCTGCCACGACGGCCACGTGGTCGGGGTACTTGGCGAGAAGTCGCGCAGATTCAGCCCTTCGCACCTCCAGACTAGCTGTCTCACGATAGCTGGTCATAAACTGGATGTGTGTGTGTGTGTGTATGTAATTATGTGCTTGCGCTTTTTTTTTTTTTTTATGGCCACCGGTATCACGCTGGTGGGAAAGTTTAAGTCTCGAAACAAAAAGCCTGTGTGTTTGATGTCTGTTTGGTGGAATGTTTGAGTGCATGTGTGTGTAAAACGCGTTCATATGTATTCAGTTTGGCCAGACGTTAGAAGAGGAGGCAGGTAAAAGAAAGTTTTGAAAAAAAGGGAATCAAGGGAAGCGCTTGCCGAGACCACACTGCAGTCGCTTGCCAGGTACGAGACTGACGTGGTACAAGCGGCGGATTTTTCATAAACTTATCGACGTATTGCCACACGGTCTCAATACTCGCCACCGTCTTGTTGAGAAGGCAAAAGCAGTGCGGAGACAACAACAACAACAACAACAAAACAACAACTACCTATCACTGAAAGGTGAAACCTCGAGAAAGGGCTATATATATAGAAAGAGCTTCCTTTGTGAAAACGGAAACCCGATTATGACGCCGCTAGCGTTGGTATGCAGAGGGGATAAAGAGTCGATTCATACACACGCGTCAACTACCATGCCAGTGCGTTTTTATGTCATTTTAGAAGGCTCGTTTCATCTTCCACAACAAAGGCAAGAGCACGGCGTTCATTGACAACACCCGTTCCTTTTTATTTTTTTTAGTTGTCGGCGTCCACATAGAGACACTGTTGACTACAAGAGGAGCAAAATAGTATTAAAGGAAAAAAGAATAAACAACGAGGGTTGGCTAGGTGAGAAAAATAAATAAATAAATAGGGAAAAGGGATATTCGAGGTCGCACAGAGAAAGCGTGTAGTTCAAGACCATCGAGAGCTCGATCACTATGAACAAGGACGGAGAGAGCGTGAGGAGCGGCAAAAGAGCCTACGACTTCATAGACTAGAAAACAAGAAAAAGCCCACACACGCGCACATCTCGCTGCTGATCTACAGACACAAAACGTTACACACACTCAACAGCTTAGTCCGTGCGTTTGCCCTCCCTCTGGCTACAACTCTCTCACACTTCTGCGTGACAAGCAAAGAATAACCCGACGAATGCAGATGATGAAAATGACAAAGAAAAAAACAAGAGACTTTGTGTGACATCTCACAAAAGAGGAATCCGCACACTATGCAGCACAACCGCAAACACAGTTGTATCGTAGCCCGGCATTCTGTGTACATCCAGTCCATACACACCCACACACACGTACACACAAGAGCCAACGTGGGCAAGATTCGATACAACTGTTTCTATTGCCGCTGCTGCGAAGTAGCCTCCTCGCCATCGGTGGGATTCGATCCGATACAGATCTCTCCGTTCGATTGTCGCACAACAAGTCTGAATACACATATAAAAAGATAACCTTAAAACCTGCTGAGGCACATACCCTACGAAAAAAAATTAAGGAAACCACGAATTTGGTTCGAAAAAATAAAATAAAAATGAGTTGACCGCAGGAACACAGAAGCGACACGCGCCAGCTATTTGGCGGCACTCTTACTGCTACACAATCCAAGCATCCAGCTTCAGCTTTTCGCGAAAGAAGCGGTGTTTCTTTACGTTACTGCAGTTTTAGAATGCGCGACTTACCAGGTGTCGCTGGCGAAGCACGGGCCGGCGACGGCACCCATGGCCTTCTCCGTGCGCACGGCCACGTAGAGGAAGCCGTCAGCCTTCTTGCAGGCGTCGCTGAGGTCGCCGACGGTGGCGGACGCGGCGGGGGAGCAGCCCTCGACGGCGAGCGTCATCTTCTTGGCGCTGATGCAGAGGGTGGCGCGGACGGCGGCCTCGAGCTCGGCGACGGTGGCGTCGCGGGGGAGCGCAAGGAAGTGCGCCTTGCTGCCCTTGGCGGCCTCCACGACCATGGCGACGTGCGCGGGGTACTTGGCCTGCAGGCGCGCGCACTCGGCGGAGCGCACCTCGACGGAGTTGTTCTGCTGGTAGGCGGACATGGCTTGCGTGTAAGTGTGGGTGTGTGGGGGTGAGAAAGAGGCGAGGGGGACCTGCGAGGGAGAGCTTTGCGGTGTGGCGGCGCTTAGTTGAAGAGACGATGTTCTCTAGGGAGAAAGCGTCAATGTTGGCAGCGAACACACAAAAAGGTGAAAAAAAACCATAACATCGGTGCAGCACCAACAAAGGAAGAGAGAGTGAGGAGTGAACAAGAGCAAAGGAGTGCAAATGGTGGGATGTGTGGGAGAAAGAACAATAGCAGCAAAAACCGAAAGCTGCTCTAGTTTGACAATGCAATCTTGTGTGCGTTTCATTAATTTTTGTGCATGCGGCACAGATGCGCTCGTATCTGCGCTCTCCCTTCTTTTCCCTTTTTCATTCATTTGAAAGCATACCAGACTAAAAGCCCACTCCGACAGTTGAGCTTCGGGGTGCACAACAAGGCTGACATATTTTTGGTGTGTTTGCACATAGTTGACTAGAAAAAAAGAAACGAAAAAATAACTGATAACTAAATTCGAAGCAAATAACAGTTTTTTTTTTAAAGCTTACCAGGTGATAGCTTTCTTGAACTGAAGCGATTTACTGCTTCATCGGGCTAGTGTAGAAACATCTGCTATCAAATTTACAAAAAGCCCTTTCAAGATTGCATTCGAGGAAAAAAAAAAGAAAAAAAATAGCAGACACATGGAATGTGCAGTGCTTCGCAAAATGATAATACTTTTTTCTTGCTTTTTTTTTTTCGGCGAGTAAAACGAGCGAAGGATCTACCGGAAATGATAATCACATGGTGGCGTTTGAAGTATACACAAGAATGACCAGGAGAAAAAAAAAAAAGGAAGGCACACTAGAAAGAAAAACCAAAAAGAAAAAGAGTAGAGATTAAAACACTTTCGTTATCGTTTATGCGTGTCGCTGTGGTCCGAGGCTGTTGATTTTTTTTTTTATACCTTCCGCGCGCCGTTGGCGGGTTCGTGTCGTGGGTCGCCCCTTGTCGTCGTGTGCACGTCCTCGCTCGGAAACGGCAACTATGCGGAAGAGGCGGGCGGAGGAGCTTCGAGTGCAAGTTGACACGAAGATCTACTGAGGTATTCCTTCGAATTGTTGCCCAGCGAAACCTTTTTTTTTTTGTCCTGCACACGAAGTACGCCAGCCCGGTATCGGTCGTGCACGCCTTGGGTAAAGACGTACGCCAATTGCGACATGATCCCCCACTGCTTCGGCTCGTTGCGAGCAAGAGCACACCTTCAAGGAAAAAGCAAACACACAAACAACCAGAAAAGAAAAGAGCTGC
>JASAOD010001681.1:0-14691 GCA_030849845.1 Crithidia brevicula | reverse complement strand
TCGTGTTGTGGTGGCCACAATCACCGCTAGTGTCACAAGTAAGGCGAAGTAGATGCCTGTCACTAGGGTGGAGAGGCTGCAGAGCCAGTCGCGGACGTGGCGGCGACGAGAACACCGATTGCTGATACGGCGAGCATGAGCGCTCGAAGAGAAGCGATGGTGGGAGGTGAGAGCGTTAGACGGCGCGTGGCCATTCTGCAGCGGATTCGCCACCGCGTGAGGAAAGGTGGTCGCGCGCTGCTCGCTGCTCTGCATTCTCTCTTTTTTTTTGGCTATTGTAGACGGACGATATTGCCAGTTGTGATACAGTCCCTGTGTATGGCAGAGAACGAGCTGCGATGCTGACCGCAATACGTCGAAAGGAAGAAGCGAAATACGCAATACGCAGTGTTTAGCGGTTTGCAAGCAAGAAAAACAGAACAACCAGTGGTATTCTTATGGATCTTTTGATCCTGAGAAGTACGATGACGGGGTGTTTATTGCTGCGTGAGGTAGCGGTTAAGCACGAAAAAAAAACTTTAATTGTACTACCCCCAATTAAGATTGTCCCGTCCCCTTTGTTTAACGCTCGAGAAAACTAAAATCTGTTCAAGGTATAAAATTTGCAGTGGCTTTTTTAAGGAGTAGAGCGCAGCACGACTGCGGGGACGCAAATAGTGTGTCTGAAAGAGTGTTATAGAAGAGATAAGTGCGTTGTGTGCCAGACAAACAAATCGAAGACAGCACATACACCTCTGCAAGGGCTAGATACCGTCTTCAGCTTCAGGGGAGGTAGACAATAGGCAAAGAGTTCATCAAAGCCAACGCTTTGAAAACAAAGACCGAGACCAGCAGTGTGTCGCCAAAGAGGAGGCCGCAGTAGTCAAACACACAAACACACAAATAAAAACTGTTTGAAAATCTTGTATACTTTAATGAGAGTTACTGTGCAATGTCAGCCTTTGTAGCGATTTGTGTTTTGTTATTGGTGAACAGCAACAACAATATCAAGAACAAAGAGGATCAGTGAGATGGGACAGCAGGATGCTTTAGAGAGAAAGAACAGTTTACAAAACTAGGATAATATGCTGTTTTGCTGAGCAAAGCAAAGCCCGGCAGAGGATGGAGTTGAGGCGTGCAAAAAAAAAAAAAAAAAAACGAGGGGAAGCGAAAAAGAGAAGCGTAGAGAGTAGAGCAAAGAGTTTTCTTCAACAGCTTTCATTTCAGAAATACACACAGTCGCCGTCGAGCGAGAGCACTATAAACAAAATCTTATTGACGACCGCCCCAGTGTTCTCGATCAGCTGTAAAATCGCACTTCGTCAATCTTGGTTGCGGGGCACACATTATAAGAACCACAAGAAATCTGAAAAGAGACTTCCGTCAGTTGTTGAAAAAAAACAAAAGGAGTTCTTTCACCAGATTTAGCTTCTCAACAGCTGTTAGTGAAACCATCCTCACAGTTGCGAGTCTTATGTGGACATTTTAAAGTATTTCGGCTTCTTCGCGTAGCGCATACGAAGCAAACACGACACGAAAGCAACAGCATCGTACTATAGGAAGTCGAGAACCAAAGTTAGTCTGTGGTAAAATACCGATGTATAAGTAGCATTTACATTGACCTTTCGAGAAAACAAAAAACTTAGCGGGAGAGGAAAAATAATAAGACATATTTCCATGCATTCCAGCTATCAAAAGAAACCACCTGTGTCTTGACGGCTCACGACGCGGCCCAAACCACTCGCTCATCAGGTAAAGTACCTTTGAAAATAGTCTAGGAAAAAAAAAAGAAAACGAGAAACCACAAACATCGCAGGAAAACAAAAAGGGTTTACATGCACGTTTCAACAAGGAAGTGAACAGTCAATACCAACCTTTCTATTTGAAAATGAAGTTGTTACAATTACCCAGCCTCAACATCCGCAACACAAACGCCAGAAAGACGAAGTTCGCTTAAAGTGCCTTCGAATGCCTCCTGAGACGTGGGCCGCTCTAATGGGTCGTATGCCAGCATGCGCCGAACCAGCACTTTCAATTCTTCGCTAAAACCCCTCATCAATTTAGAGGACTCCAGCAAAGCCACATTAGGCACCACAACGCCGTCCACCACTGCAGCACTGAAGGCCTGCCCACCCGCAGCCATCATCGCCAAGAGCTCCTCCTCTGACCCTCGCGGCGACTCCCCCTCCGCCACGGGAGCCCACATCCACGCAGGACGGCAAGAAACTGCCTCCAAACACGCCAGACCGTAGCAGAACATGTCGCATGCCGGTGTTGGTCTCTGCCCCGCAGCCATCGTAGGACTCACATAGCACGTCGATGGGAGAGCGAACAGCTTGTTGTCAAGCTCGTAGTCCGTGTAGCGGCTGATCACTCGGCACACGCCGTCTGAGCCAACATTGATGGTGTCTAACGACAACGCTCCGTGGACCAGTCCTTGCAAATGGAGGAACGACAAGGCAGAGGTAATACTGCAGCCCAGAACGAACAGCGTTCGGAGCTTCAAACCTGCGTACAGCCGCGAAAGCTCACGTAAACTCCCTCCCGGACTTGGCTCCCACAATACCAAAACATAGCCTTCAACCGACACCGAGTACCCAAATGGATTCTGAATATTCGGATGCTCATGAAGGAGGTGCCTCTCGTACAGGCGCTTCAGAACCCAGTGAGCTGTTGAGGTAGCTTCCCCCACCGGCAATGCACTGCGCACCGCGTCAGACATCGGTCCGTCCGGCGCATCAGCGAGCACCGTGCCGAACAGACCAGCTCCCTCGCGCAGCAACAGCGTCGTCACCGTGCACAGCGTCCCCGCAGAGCCCAGCGCCGTGCACGGCTGCATCCACTGCTCGCTGCCGCGCGCACCGTCCACGCACCGCGGCAGGTACCAGCACAGCCCGTAGTTGTCGCGGATCCACCCCGGCCGCCCACCCACGGCGCGTCGCACACGCCCGCTCGCAGTGTTCACGCCCACAACGTACCGCCACGGCGACGCCGCACCGCGCCGGCCAGCGCACCCCTCACGGCCCGCCAGCACAGACGCACCACCGCTGCGCCTCGACGCACGCCGACTGCTGGAAGACGCAGCAGTCGTGGCACCAGGAGCAACCGTGGCAGCAGAGGCGCTCGCAGTACGGGATCGTCGCCCAACAGAAGACGCATGGGGACAGGACGACGATGACGCCGCCGGACAATCGTTAGTAGACGCAGCAGCAGCAACAGCAGGAGCATGGCAGACGCCACCAAGCACCGCGTCCACACCGAGCGGCACGCAGCGCTCGCGCCGGTAGCCCGCCGTGCACCTCGCACGCAGCCGCACCTCGCACTCGCGCATCAGCCGCTGCACCTGCACAGACACAGCGCCGCCGCTCACATCGCTCGACGCGGCCTCACGGCGGAGACTGGACGGCAGCAGCCCGGGCTCCAGGTCGCTGATCTCCGCCACCTCCTTGTACGCGCGCAGCGCACCGGCGTAGTCACCGCGCACCATAGCAGCGAAGCCGTCCGTGCAGCACTGCGCGTACAGCAGCCACGCCGCGTCGCCGTCCACCGCGCCGGGCAGCAGCTCGTACAGCGTCACCTCGCCGCCGTCCAGCCCCGCACGCCCCGTCTCCAGCACCTCCACCGGCAGCTGCCGCACGCTACCACTTCCACCAGCGCCACCAGCGCCACGCAGACGCACCGCCGTCTCCTCCGTCGCAGCAACGCGCACGCCCAGCAGCGCAGGCACGTGGCCCACCGCACCGTCCGCGTCGCGGCCAAACGCAACACTCAGCGTCTGCTCGCTGCCCGGCGCGCGGTACGCACCGCACGTGAACACGCCCGTGTCCACAAGCACGCGAACGTCCGGCACGCAAGATGCGTCATCACCGCACGCCGCGTCCACCCACTGCTGCAGTGCCAGCGCGAAGTCCGCCGCAGCACGCGCGTCCACGCTCGCACACCGCTCCACCTCCGCAGCGCAGCTCCCGCGCACAGCGCAGCCACGCACGGCGCGCGCGAAGTGCAGCACACACGCGTCCGGCGCAGCGCGGTGCACCGTCCCGCCACGCGCCTCGCACAGCTCGCGCACAGCGCACACGAACGCAGCAAGCGCCGCGGCGCTCGCGAACGGGCCGCTGCTCGTCAGCTGCGTCGTCGCCTCCGCCACCGCGCTCGCAAACGCGGCAAGGCGGCCACGCCCCGCGTCCCGCTGGTGCCGCAGCAGCAGCGCGTCCGTGTCCAGCACGCCGCAGCCCCCACCACTACCGCTACGAAGGCCCGCACCGCCGCCCGCACCGCCCGCGCACGCCAGCCGCGACCGCACGCGCACCGTCACGATCGTCAGGTAGTGCTCCCGCAGCACCGGCACGCCGCATACGCGCTGCACACCGCCAGGCACAAACTCGTCCACCACGCGCAGCTGCGCCATCGCGCCGTTGTACGCCGCAGTCAGCGCACGCGTCTCCGCAAGCTGCACAGCGTCGCACGCGTCGCCACGCACTGGCTGCCGCGCGCCACGCCGCACGCTCGCGTCCATCGCAGCAGTCACGCGCCGCAGCGGCCGCGCAAGGTAGCGGTCCATCGCAAAGTAGCACAGCGCAGTCAGCAAAACAACTGCAAGGACAACCATGCCGGTGCAGATGTTTTTGATAAATATGTATGGTCCTGCGACAGCGTAGTGTGGGCTCACCACAACAATTGGCAGAGACAGCCCAAATGCGTTAGTGTAGACCCACGCTGTAACAATCGCAGGTGCGCCGCGGTAAGAGAAGTAAGCGGTGTTCTTGTAGCTTGTATGCTGCAGTTTGCTGAGGTCTACATGCTTTATAGCCTCACGCATCAAGGGGTCGTTTATGTTGCTCACTTGTAAATAAGTGGTGTTTGTATCTACTGTGATACTGTACGTTGACGAGTGCACGACCTCCTGCATCCAGTTGTTCGAGAAAACAAAGGGATCGCCACTGCTAAGAGACTGATTAATGAGCACCATCGCCCGAGTGGATACCGAAGAATCCGTGAGGAGAGTCTTATTTAACAAGGTGCCACCGTCGATGCGGGTCTGTGCAAAGTCGGAAAAGTCGATGAATGCGCTAATGGGTATCGTTGTTCCGAGCATTGCAAGCGGCAAGGTAAAGTAAAGCCTGTTTGGCTGGTTGCTCGCGGTCACCCAGAGATCTGCCGTGGTCAGTGTTGCCAGACTGCCGTTGAGGTAGGCGTCGGTTTTGTCGATGGTTGGGATCACTGCTCGGAATGCGTTGATTAGCTGGGTGGCGGTTAACGAGCTGTCCATGCGTCCGCGCAACCTTGGCGGATCGTAGAAGGTGAAGCTTGTGGGGTTGACGTAGTACAAGCCAGAGAAGTGTCCGTTTTCTGACATGACGGCGGACAACGTCTCCAGACTATAATCGTTGCGATCGGCATGCGAGCAGGCTGTGTATTGACGATTGGCAATGGATACCAACGAAAGAGCACGGATGCGGAAGTTTGTGTCCCCCATCGCAAGCTGACCGCAGAGCATTGACAAGGTTTTGTTGCTCTCCACGGGGTACACACCGTGTGCGTAGAGAGCCGCTGCCTCGACGGCATTGCGAGTCATGATACTGGCAACGTTATCCACTACCGCCTCCACACCTTCTCTGTGAGTGGCATGTGCGGCGTCCCACGTTAACATGAGCACCCGTCCAGTCTGCACGCGCGTGTGAGCTGTTGTGGCAACGGCAACAACGACAAGGAAAAAGCAGTACACGAGGGCCGCAATGGTAGAGAGACTGCAGAGGGACACAGATAGCCGTTGCCATCGCGGCAGTGCTGGGGAATACACTTGGCGTGGACGCAATACGGTAGGGGAGACATCTCCCTTTCGCTGAGGGCTTCTACATGGCGGGTCGTCTCGTATGGCGGTGCGGGGCACCGCGTTCTCGTGAGACTCCCTCATTGCAAAGCAAAATATATATTTTTTATTTTTCAAGGCAGCGAAGGATGACTCCGTCTGAGAAATCAAAAAAAAAAAAAAGAGTGTATTGAAGTAACGTTTCAAGTCGCTGTTAGACGTGCTTAGCCGCATAAGCACAGCAGCAACAAGATTTAGAAAAGGGAAGAAGCTGTATCCGAGAGAACAGGTCGCATAAACATAATTGAGTAGTTAATGCCTTGTTTTTATACAAGACTGTTACCGCTTGCGAGACGACGAAAGAGTGGATGGTTTTTTTTTTTTTTTCGTGTGTGTGTGTGGTGTTGTAGATTAGCTTTTGGCAGGTAGTGTCAATGACGTAAACTGGTTAAAATTAGTACAAGTAATTAGAAGGCCTCGGCACTTCTGCCTATTGGTTTACGGTACTTTGGAGAGAAGAATAATAATAATATAAAAGAAGAGAAAGAAGATCTAAAAGATTCCTAAAGCATAGGTTTGTATACGCAAACGTAAAGCAGTAAAGTTCTCTAGCTTTGCGATGAGTATAGTTGTTGATGAATTGAAGGGGAAAACAAGCTATCGAATGCTTGTTTTCAAAAAGTGAAGCAGGAAAGAAAAAAAAAAAAAGACGTAATCTATTGAAGCGGAAACAATTAAAATTAAGGTATCACAAGACAAACGTACAGTAGTTGTGCTCAAAAGTACCTGCAACACAAAAGCAAGAGATGAGGCGAAAGAGGCGAGAAGATGTGCAGTTGAACATCCTCTCATTAGATTGCATGTGCGTCTGAAACCTGCTGATTTCAAGCAGCAAGGGTATCCAAAGAGAACTTTCCGGAAGTCTTCGACACGCTCACTGCAGCGTACGGCTATACTGACGTTCTCACTGTGGTGAAGAAACATCAATCTATAAACTTGTAGCGCTTTTCAGCACAAACGGAAAAGCGAATTCACAGAGTACTAAATTTTTTTTGCTGGAAACGGGTGTCAGGTCGCAAAAAATGGACACCGGGATAGACATAAAAGCACAGGAGTTTAGAATATAATTAGCAGAGTCGGGCACGTATAACAACACGTGTGCTGTCGTAGAGAAACAAGCAGTTTATCTACGTCATGAAGATCCACTTGGAGCATCCAATCCTAGCAGATGGAGCTTTCCAGATGAATG
Source organism: Crithidia brevicula (assembly GCA_030849845.1). Lineage (NCBI taxonomy): Eukaryota > Euglenozoa > Kinetoplastea > Trypanosomatida > Trypanosomatidae > Crithidia > Crithidia brevicula. The sequence goes on along the minus strand of JASAOD010001681.1, from coordinate 7,654 downwards.
GGAAATATATATTTTAAAAAATGCGTACATTAGGTGCTACGCGATGTGTTTGGTGAGTGTGATATCTGAACAACCGTGTTTACTTTCGAAATTGTGAAAATAAAGCAAGCACCTCACAAGACTTCTTGAAAAAAAAAAAATCTCGCTGTCCAGGATGGCGTTTTTTTTGTTTTTATTTTTGGTGTGGGGCGGTTGTCGGTTGTCTTTTTGGGGGCTTTTTGTGGGCCGTGAAAAAAAAAGTTTGACAAGAGTGGGGTTTGAACCCACGCCTCCAGGGGAGATCACGACCTGAACGTGACGTCTTGGACCACTCGACCATCTTGCCTCGATGGGATTCCAGGGCCTCTCAGAGACGCCGACAGATGAGCAAACTGCCTGGGTGCTCGGTGGTGCGGCCAGCGAACAGGCTGGCCGACATCGATCCACCGCTCCAGCTCTCTCTCTCACTCTGTCTATCTCTGTATCTCTCTTTCTCACACTCACACTCCACTTTCCTCTTTTCTGCAGTGACCTTGTCCTCTACGTGCAGCACCTCAAGGGCCGTTTGATAAAGTACGTGAAGAGCGTGCGTTAAGCCAAGTCATTCTCCTAGGCTGAAGACCTCACCGCAGCGGTGATGCCACCACTTAGGTTGCTGCAGAAGCCCTGAGAGAGAGAGATGGATTCTGCTTGAATCATAGTGGCTAGATTCGGCATGAAAAGCATACTGGAACCGACTCACGCACCATCATCAAGATGCAATCTTGATATGCAGTGACAACATTATATTTGTTTATATATTTGAGGGAAAAGCAATAACAGCATGCGAAGAGAACACGTTGTTTGGAGCACAGTGCCGCTCATTGCATCCGCGTCCTAGTGCTGGGTCGTTGGTGCTACAGATGCCACGTCTACCCTTATTCGAGAAGAAGAATAAGTTTGTCCATATGTGCAGAGGCCACGGCGTCACTGCTGGAGATGGGCAAAGGCTAGTGCATGTGAGGGCTAAGTTGCAATGATAGGTGCCAATTTCCTTTTACGCCGAAGTAGACATACGCAACTGCAGCAAGCAGAAAGGGGCGTGGAAAAAAGAGCCCACTTGGTTTATTATTATTTGTGGCGCGCATTCTCACTTTATCTCTCCCACGCGCACAGCCGGTAACGTTGGTGTGGCGTTACTATTGTCGATACTAAAGAGGCCACAGTCACCAACGCTCTGTGCGCCAGAGAAAAAAGTAATCGTGACAAATAGCCGCCGTTACGCACCTCTGTCAGGTCTCTTTTATCGGTAGAGAGGCATGCGACAGAGCAAAGGAGCATCAGGCAGAGCCTCCTTCTCCTCCTGGTCAAACACCACGGAGAAAGCGACGATAATGGTACCCACTACGGTAATTCAACGTGAAGCAGCTTCCACATTTGCGAGACCTCTCGCATTGTTTACCTATGTACAGATGATAGGGACTGCTGTCAGTTTAGCTCCAAAACAAAGCAGATCGTCTTTGTAGGAGGGAAAGTCGGTCAGATGCTTACGTGCGACAGTAACAAGAACAACAACCAAAAAAGGGAAGTAGCTATGTCTGCGCGGTGCTTTCGATACCTCTAAACGGGGCCATCGCTAATTAAGCACCGGCTAAAGTGTAACAGATGTGAAGGAAGAGTCGAAAAGTAACAAAAGCCATCCCATTCTATAAAACGTTCTTCAGAGTATTGAAGTGCAGTGAGTAGCGAATCTTCTGTTAAGTTCGCTATCTTTTGTGAACACGGCAAATTGTGTCCAATACATTTGAGTCTTCTAGGTGAGGCTGGACCTTTGAAAAACAAAAATCCGTCTTAGAAAAAGAACGCACACCATGCGGTTACAGCATGGAAGAAACTCCTCGCGAAAAGCGCAATTTATATATATATATAATTCATTGACCTTATGTTTGATTTTCTCAGAATGACCGAAACACCAAAGATTCTCCACCTCTCACTCGTGCAGTGTAGAAGCTGAGCAGAAAAATATCTCGGCAAAAGCGCACAGACTTTGTTGTATTGATAAGATGGAAGGGAAGAAAAAGAAATAGAAGACTCAAATGCGATGTGACTGCTAACTGCAGCAATCGATGCCAATTCTCACGCATCAGTACAAAGCCTCAGTCGACAGAGCCATGGAAGGTGGAGGACAGAGTTGTGAGAGAGGCAATATTTTAAAAAAGGAATGAACAGCAGCAGAGGAAGTTTTTTAGTGTGCAGAGGAGTAGTAGGCACGGTAACACTCGAACGGCACCACAAACAAAAACAAAGGCCTCTTTACCAACCACCAACATACTCGAACGCTACCACGACAATTGATATCACGTCGTATGTCACATTCTCGTGGTGCACCCGCGACAACATCTAAACAGCTGTCTTCTTTTTTTCTTTTCAGGAACTTCATGTCAGCGAGAAAGAATACAGAGTCACACTGGCATAAAAAAGACGTCATTTTTCTCTTTATTTTCCATGTACTTTATGGCTCCATACCAGTCGAAGATAATAACAATCGGTTTCAAAGAATAAAAACAAACCTAGTTGGAAACAGTAAAGCTATTGCTATCAATACAACGGCAAACATAACTTGTGTCCCGCGTAGGCCCTAAAGTGATGTTGCTTCTCAACAATGACACGTATTCAGCCGTCAAGCCTGCTACGAGGTAAAAAGAAAAAAAAATCGAGTTGTCTGGGAGCACAAAAGTTCGATTTCTAGTCGTCATAGTGTACGGGTCACCAAGTCACACCACCGCCCTAACGGCGGAGCACCGCCGCGTCTTGCCCACATACACATTGAAGAACTCCGCAGCAACACCTATTTTTGTTTGTTTGGTTGCACAATCATCACCTGACAGGTCAGGCAAACAGAGACGATTTTTTTTTTTGGGGGGGGCCAAAAAGCATTCTGTGGCCAACAGAACTTCCAGACCAAGCCCTGCAAAGGAGGATAAACAAACTTCTAATGGCAATCATCACAGACGAGGTTAGATTTCAATTTTAAGATAAAAGACTTCGATTTAACATCAAGGCATCGTTAGCCGTTGGACGCTTCGCGGGATCATAGGAAAGTAAACTAAGAATCATACTACGCACATTCTCGTCATAGTGAGCAATTACCGCCGCCGTCTCAAGCAGAGCCACGTTGGGCACTACAACGCCGTCCACCACTGCAGCACTGAAGGCCTGCCCACCCGCAGCCATCAGCGCCAAGAGCTCCTCCTCCGTCCCTCGCGGCGACTCCCCCTCCGCCACGGGAGCCCACATCCACGCAGGACGGCGGGTGGCAGCCTCCAGACACGCCAGACCGTAGCAGAACATGTCGCATGCCGGTGTTGGTCTCTGCCCCGCAGCCATCGTAGGACTCATATAGCACGTCGATGGGAGAGCGAACAGCTTGTTGTCAAGCTCGTAGTCCGTGTAACGGCTGAGTAGTCGACATCTACCGTCGCTGCCTACGCTGACCGTATTGAGCGACACGAAGCCGTGCACCAGTCCTTGCGAATGGAGGTAAGAGAGGGCCGAGAGCACGCTAAATCCCAGCATGTGCAGCGCCACCGGCTTCAGAAAACCGTAGCGTGTTACAATGTCACGCAGCGTCCCAGCTGGACAAAACTCCCACATAAGGACCGCACGTCCCTCAACGTCCAGCGAGTAGGAGACAATGTTGAGAAGATTCGGATGCTTTAGTACCTTATGCGCTTCAAAGAGTTGGTGCAACTCCTTCCGCGTAGTGGAAGTGGCTTCCCACACCGGCAATGCACTGCGTACCGCGTCAGACATCGGCCCGTCCGGCGCATCAGCAAGCACCGTGCCGAACAGACCAGCTCCCTCGCGCAGCAACAGCGTCGTCACCGTGCACAGCGTCCCCGCAGAGCCCAGCGCCGTGCACGGCTGCATCCACTGCTCGCCGCCGCGCGCACCGTCCACGCACCGCGGCAGGTACCAGCACAGCCCGTAGTTGTCACGGATCCACGCCGGCCGCCCACCCACGGCGCGCCGCACACGCCCGCTCGCAGTATTCACGCCCACAACGTACCGCCACGGCGACGCCGCACCGCGCCGGCCAGCGCACCCCTCACGGCCCGCCAGCACAGACGCACCACCGCTACGCCTCGACGCACGCCGACTGCTGGAAGACGCAGCAGCAGTAGCAGCGGCAACAGCAGTGGCGCTCACAGCACGGGATCGTCGCCAAACAGAAGACGCACGGAGACAGGACGACGATGACGCTACGGAACAATTGTCAAGAGACGCAGCAGCAGCAACAGCAGGAGCATGGGGGCCGCCGCCAAGCACCGCGTCCACACCGAGCGGCACGCAGCGCTCGCGCCGGTAGCCCGCCGTGCACCCCGCACGCAGCCGCGCCTCGCACTCGCGCATCAGCCGCTGCACCTGCACCGACACAGCGCCGCCGCTCACGGCGCTCGACGCGGCCTCGCGGCGTAGGCTCGCCGGCAGCAGCCCGGGCTCCAGGTCGCTGATCTCCGCCACCTCCTTGTACGCGCGCAGCGCACCGGTGTAGTCGCCGCGCACCATAGAAGCGAAGCCGTCCGTGCAGCACCGCGCGTACAGCAGCCACGCCGCGTCGCCGTCCACTACGCCGGGCAGCAGCTCGTACAGCGTCACCGTGCCGCCGTCCAGCCCCGCACGCCCCGTCTCCAGCACCTCCACCGGCAGATGCCGCACGCCACCAGTCCCACCAGTCCCACTAGCGCCGCGCAGACGCACCGCCGTCTCCTCCGTCGCAGCAACGCGCACGCTCAGCAGCGCAGGCACGTGGCCCACCGCGCCGTCCGCGTCGCGGCCAAACGCAACGCTCAGCGTCTGCTCGCTGCCCGGCGCGCGGTACGCACCGCACGTGAACACGCCCGTGTCCACCAGCGACCGCACGTCCGGCACACAAGATGCATCATCATCGCACGCCGCGTCCACCCACTGCTGCAGCGCCAGCGCGAAGTCCGCCGCAGCACGCGCGTCCGCGCTCGCACACCGCTCCACCTCCGCAGCGCAGCTCCCGCGCACAGCGCACCCACGCACGGCGCGCGCGAAGTGCAGCACACACGCATCCGGCGCAGCGCGGTGCACCGTCCCGCCACGCGCCTCGCACAGCTCGCGCACAGCGCACACGAACGCAGCAAGCGCCGCGGCGCTCGCGAACGGGCCGCTGCTCGTCAGCTGCGTCGTCGCCTCCGCCACCGCGCTCGCAAACGCGGCAAGGCGGCCACGCCCCGCGTCCCGCTGGTGCCGCAGCAGCAGCGCGTCCGTGTCCAGCACGCCGCAGCCCCCACCACTACCGCTACGAAGGCCCGCACCGCCGCCCGCACCACCCGCGCACGCCAGCCGAGACCGCACGCGCACCGTCACGATCGTCAGGAAATGCTCACGCAGCACCGGCACGCCGCGCACACGCTGCACACCGCCAGGCACAAACTCGTCCACCACGCGCAGCTGCGCCATCGCGCCGTTGTACGCCGCCGTCAGCGCACGCGTCTCCACAAGCTGCACAGCGTCGCACGCGTCGCCACGCACTGGCTGCCGCACGCCACGCCGCACGCTCGCGTCCATCGCAGCAGTCACGCGCCGCAGCGGCCGCGCCAGGTAGCGGTCCATCGCAAAGTAGCACAGCGCAGTCAGCAAAACAACTGCAAGGACAACCATGCCGGTGCAGATGTTCTTGATAAATATGTATGGTCCTGCGACAGCGTAGTGTGGGCTCACCNCAAGCTGCACAGCGTCGCACGCGTCGCCACGCACTGGCTGCCGCACGCCACGCCGCACGCTCGCGTCCATCGCAGCAGTCACGCGCCGCAGCGGCCGCGCAAGGTAGCGGTCCATCGCAAAGTAGCACAGCGCAGTCAGCAAAACAACTGCAAGGACAACCATGCCGGTGCAGATGTTCTTGATAAATATGTATGGTCCTGCGACAGCGTAGTGTGGGCTCACCACAACAATTGGCAGAGACAGCCCAAATGCGTTAGTGTAGACCCACGCTGTGACAATCGCAGGTGCGCCGCGGTAAGAGAAGTAAGCGGTGTTCTTGTAGCTTGTATGCTGCAGTTTGCTGAGGTCTACATGCTTTATAGCCTCACGCATCAAGGGGTCGTTTATGTTGCTTACTTGTAAATAAGTGGTGTTTGTATCTACTGTGATACTGTACGTTGACGAGTGCACGACCTCCTGCATCCAGTTGTTCGAGAAAACAAAGGGATCGCCACTGCTAAGAGACTGATTGATGAGCACCATTGCCCGAGTGGATACCGAAGGATCCGTGAGGAGAGTCTTATTTAACAAGGTGCCACCGTCGATGCGTGTCTGTGCAAAATCGGAGAAGTCGATGAACGCGCTAATGGGAATGGTCGTTCCGAGCATTGCAAGCGGCAAGGTAAAGTAAAGCCTGTTTGGCTGGTTGCTCGCGGTAACCCAGAGATCTGCCGTGGTCAGTGTTGCTAGACTGCCGTTGAGGTAGGCATCGGTTTTATCGATTGTTGGGATCACTGCTCGGAATGCGTTGATCAGCTGGGTGGCGGTTAACGAGCTGTCCATGCGTCCGCGCAACCTTGGCGGATCGTAGAAGGTGAAGCTTGTGGGGTTGACGTAGTACAAGCCGGTGAAATGTCCGTTCTCTGACATGACGGCGGACAACGTCTCCAGACTATAATCGTTGCGATCGGCATGCGAGCAGGCTGTGTATTGACGATTCGCAATGGATACCAACGAAAGAGCACGGATGCGGAAGTTTGTGTCCCCCATGGCCAGCTGACCGCAGAGCATCGATAAGGTTTTGTTGCTCTCCACGGGGTACACGCCGTGTGCGTAGAGAGCCGCTGCTTCGATGGCATTGCGAGTCATGATACTGGCAACGTTATCCACTACCGCCTCCACACCTTTTCTGTGGGTGGCGTGTGCGGCGTCCCACGTTAACATGAGCACCCGTCCAGTCTGCACGCGCGTGTGGGCTGTTGTGGCAACGGCAACAACGACAAGGAAGAAGCAGTACACGAGGGCCGCAATGGTAGAGAGACTGCAGAGGGACTCAGATAGCCGTTGCCATCGCGGCAGTGCTGGGGAATGCACTTGACGTGGACGCAATACGGTAGGGGAGATATCTCCCTTTCGCTGAGGGCTTCTCCATGCCGGGTCGTCTTGTATGGCGGTGCAGGGCACCGCGTTTTCGTGAGACTCCCTCATTGCAAAGCAAGTTTTTATTATTATTTGAGGCAGCGAAGGATGACTCCGTCTGAGATATCAAAAAAAAAAAAGAGTGTATTGAATTAACGTTTCAAGTCGCTGTTAGGCGTGCTTAGCCGTATAAGCACAGCAGCAACAAGATTTAAAAAAGGAAAGAAGCTGTATCCGAGAGAGCAGGTCGCATAAACATAATTGAGTAGTCAATGCCTTGTTTTTATACAAGACTGTTACCACTTGCGAGACGACGAAAGAGTGAATGGGTTTTTTTTTTTTGTGGTGTTGTAGATTAGCTTTTGCCAGGTAGTGTCAATTAAGTAAAACTGTTTAAACTTAGTACAAGTAAATTATAAGGCCTCGGCACTCCTGCCTATTGGGTTGCGGTACTTTGGAGAGAAAAAAAAAAATATTATAAAAGAAGAGAAAGAAGATCTAAAAGATTCCTAAAGCATAGGTTTGTATACGCAAACGTAAAGCA
>JASAOD010001680.1:0-14671 GCA_030849845.1 Crithidia brevicula | reverse complement strand
GGTTCACATGTCAGTAGCGGAGCAGGGTCAGTATCATCACACCGGGGACAGCTGCGAGGGTAAGAAAGCAAGCGCATCTACAGCAGAGGCAGTCAAATAGGGAAGGTAGAGCAAAGGCGTGCTTTTAATACAGTGAAGGCCTCAGTAAGCCCTCCTGCGTCACAAATGCACGTCACCGTTATCAGAGTAATAGTAAACGAGTTAACGTCAGTAAATTCAGATGTTGCTGTTATTTTCGTTGTAGTTTGATCGTCATATGAATCGGTGGTGCTTTCAAGATGGAAGCGGTAGCAAAATAGCGCAGGCGTCAGCCCAATGAAGTGCCGCTCTGCTGTTCAATCAGCTAGGTCGCACTTTCGTTCGTCACAGTATAAAATACTATAGCAACCACCATCGTAAACGAGAAATAGCGGCGGCTAGTGTGCTGTCGAGAACCTCGCGAAGAAGAGGAATCAGTAAAGTAGTTAACGAGTTAACGTCATGCGGTTTCAGATGTTGCTGTTAAGTTTCGTTGAAATTGGCTCATCCTTTTCCATCTCCGTCTGATTTTGATTGTCGAGTCTTTCTGTTTCCACAGTTTCCTCAGAATTATATCTCTGAGCGCTGTATTTAGTTCTTAAAAGAAAAGCAGATTGTTTTTTTGTCCGTTTATTAACAAATGAGGCAAGCAGTTGTCAAATTTTTTTTTTTAGGTTCATTTTATTTGCTATCATTATAATTATTTATATTCTAAATTATGACGAAAAGGAGATTGTTTTGCTATGGCGTGCTGCATATCTCTTGTTTGCATGAATGTTTAGGCGAGCGGTTGTTTTGATTTTTTTCGTATGTGAGAAAGTGGGAGGTGTACGGTAGGGCGTAAGTATTATATTCAGGTATTTATACAGCAAATAAGCCCCGAGGGTTTGATTTTTCCCATGAAAGGGCTTCATTACATCGACACAACAGAGCACCTCCGCTTATAAGGGCGCGTTGTACGTCAGGGTTTGTTTGTTTGTTTCCATCATTGAAGGTACAGATTGCTCAGTAAGACTCCGCGACTGTTGTTTGCTTGTCTCTTGGGTTTTTCCTTGCATTGAATACCAAATGCCTGCAATTGCCTTGCCTGTCTAAACTAAAGAAACTCACATTATTTTGCTGCAAAGCGCTACACATCGCACTGGCTACTTTTTTTTTCCGAAGTGGAGGTTTTCTCTCTACTTTTTGTTTTGGTTTTTTGGGGTGGTTTTGTGCACTGTTTTAACGAAGCAGTACACATTTCACGCAAAACGCTTGGATAACAAAGCAAAAGGAAAGCATTCAATGAAAAACAGCAAGCCATGTGTGATCGTTGAATCACACGACGTACACGCCATAGAGTATCAAGCGAAAGGTGCTGTCAGGAGGGACAGATAAAAAAAAGGGCTTTTAAATAGACGGGGCACACCCCCACCACGACGATGTTGGCGGCTTAGCTTGTCAGTCAAAGAGAGTAATTGGGGTCGCAAGGAAAATAAAAAACACAGCGTAAAAGTTAGCGCCTTCTAACAGAGTAAAAAAAAAAAGAGTTGAGCAACATGCAAAGACGTCAAGCCAGCAAAAAGTAAAAACAAGCGCAAGAATCGAACAGGCCTGCACATCTACTGGCATGGCGTGTGATCACACACAAGCATACAGCAAATGTGCGCTTCAGCCTTGCCTGAAACATCCCCCCCCCCCCCGGCNGCATTTGCGTGACAACCTTCGGAGGTTTTCTTGTCCATTGAACATAGTTCTCGCGTTAAACCTCTTGACCATAAGTCTTGTACTGATCGCCACTCCCTTCCGCGTCACGTGGACGGCAGCAGCGGTCGGCAATTATGGGGAAGAGAAAGCAGAAGCCGACAAAGAGTGCTGCTGCGCCGACGTAGGCGGCACAGGCAATACCGTACGATACACCGGCCGATAACATCTCAAAAAAAATTCCTTTTTTTTCTTGAACCGCTTGTTTGTGTGTATGCGTGTGTGTGTGTGTGTGGTTCCACCAAATAAGGTCTTCTCACTTTTTTTTTTTTAAATTGATAACTTTAAGGAAGACGCAGTCGCGAGAGTTTCAGTTTGTGTGTGTGTGTGTGTGTTGAAAGAGCATGGGACAATATAAAAGGGAAGGAGTGGAAAAAAAAATGTGAAAAAAGGAGGGCTGTTGGTATGTGCCGACAAACTGTGCAACCTCGTTGCGCATGAATGCCCACGTGACACTCAGTAGTTCTCCTCCCCCTATTTTTCAGGCACTGACCTCTCAGAAGGGCAGCAAAGAGTGGTATCATCCTTGTGTGCTGCGCTTTGATTGTCGTTGACATTCTTTACAGCTTTTTTTTTTAGTTGAGAGTCGGTTGGCAAGAATTTCTCAGAAAAACACAGCATTGTAGGTCTCCGCAACTGGATGGTCCTTTAGCCTCTGCCAGTGCTCCCACCCTCCCGTATAGTGGTGTGCAGCTATCGAATTCATTTAAACATCAGACCCGACTACAAAAAGTGCGTCTGTATCTGGAGTCTCTCAATTGATTAATGAGCACCACAACAGAGAGAATTCGTTTTGGTTATTTGCCATCTTTTTGTTGTTGTTGTTGTTGTTGTTGTTCATCTCCTCTGAGAATGATGTTCGAGAATTCCTCTGTGAGATCACACAACGCCAAACGCTTTCACAGACCTCTCACTATGGCTGCGGTGTAGGCGCGCGGGAGAAAGGAAGTTGTGATAAAAAAAGACCGTCATCTTTTTTGTTTTTTTTTAGTTCTTTTTCTTCTCACCGGCCTCTTGCTCTGCTTTACGCTTGAAATCTGCGATGTCCTCCCGCACGGCGTACACCACGTACGACACCACCAACACCAAGGCCGTGCCCACAGCCAAACCACCGCCGCAGAAGGTGGCATCCACTCCCCACCACGGTGCCAGTACATGCAAGCCAAGCATCAACATGACAAGTGGAAGCGTGAGAATCAGCGCACTGTAGACCACAAACACGTAGGCGACCTTCTTGTTCTTCTCCTCAGACAGGTTACGCATAAGCGTGGCGCAGCCCTTCATCTTGTCCTTCACGGGCAGCGAAGTAGCCTTCAGAAACTCCTGCTTGGACTTGCGTGACTGGCGCACAGTGTCACCGACGGTGAGCTCCTCACGAATGGTAGTATCCGTCGCATCATCCAAGGACTTGTATAGCGTGTTGTAGATGTACTGGTTCTCCTCCGCCTCAACGTCCTTGAGCAGGCGCGTTTTGCACGGCACCGCGTCGGTGGGCCCTTGCTGGTGGGAGCCTTCAGCGGAAGGAGAGGGAGAAGGTGCTGCGCGCTCAGCTGCCTCTTTCTCCTCGATGTCCGCCGTTGGAGGGGGAGTCGTTGCCGGAGTGCTTGACATGAGTGTGAATTTGGAGGAATACGGCTCACACAGAAAGAAGGAACAAAAAAAAAAAACCCGCAGCGGTCGTCAAACGCCAAAATTATATACCCAAGCAGCAATATGGAAAGCGCTATCTCTTGCTAGTGCAAAATGCAGTAAAAAGCGTAGTGCCTCTTTTGTATTGTTACTTTGCGTATTGAGAATAGAAAGGTGACAGCCACTGATGTGAACGATAAGCTCGACGATTGCGGTGGGAAGCACGAGCACAAACAAAGAAAACCTGTGAAGCAGCAGAAGACTGTCTGACAGCTTTCAGAAAGCGTCGCGTAAACTTGAGAGCTGCAATAGGAGAAGAAAAAAGATGGAGGACGAGGGTGAGCAGTTTTCACTTGTTAAATTTTTATTCACTAAAAGCGACTCAGACACTTCCAGAAACGAAAAGACGCTGAGTTACGCGCTCTCTTTGACTAACATCGAGAAAAACAAAAGCCCACAAAGTCACGTGCGGCGCGACAGCCACACACACACACACACACACACGCATTCGCGATCAGCAGAAGAAAAAAAACACAAAACCTCTGTGTCTCTCGTTGCCTGAATCTTTGTTTCTAGGTGTCGAGATTCTTCTACCAGAACACGTCCTTTGCTAAGAGCTTCATCGCGGAAAGCCTGCACAGATGTGTTGCATACTTTATAGACTAAGTGTCTCGTTGTGTACTTTTTTCGGTTTTGTTGTTGCTGTAAAGTACAGAAATGAGACGCAAGAGCTGAAAGCATGATGATGAGTGAATCGATCCTCTCCACGTCGCAAGAGACAAAGGCCTTTTTCGGTTTGTTTGTTTCTACTATTCACATTGTGCGTCCCGTAAGTGCGCAAACACACACACACGCACACCGCGGCGCGAAAAAGAAAAATAAATTCGGCTGTGCGCACGAATGTTCAGCCTTCTTAGAGTCCCTCAATGAGTTCGGCTTCCGGCAGGTCCACCAACGTGCTTGCTAGCGGAGTGGCGCTCTTCGGGTCGGAGGCGATGACGAGGATCGCGTTCCCCTTCACCTCACCCTCCACCAACTCCACCAGCGCCTCACACGACAAGGGGATGGAGGGCAGCAGGGTCGGCACCGTAAAGATCTGCTGCGGCATGCGATACATGTCGTCGTCAGAGAGGCAGAAGACAATTCGGATGGCGTGCAAGGGCGTCTCTCCTACGTTCTGGAGTTGCACCTTCACCTTGAAGACCGGGCCAAGACCCTGCACCACGGTGTTGAGCCGCAGGGATGACTCGGCCACCTCCTCGTTCTCCTGCGTCACGTTGCCCAGCTCGGACGGCACGGCGCCGTTGCCCACCATCTCGAGATAGGCCTTGGCCGTCGCCAGGCGCAGCTGCGAGAGATCGTACTGAAAGATTTGATACATGTCCGCGCCGTATTTGCGCTCGCGCGACGTCTGCGCAGTGAAGACGGAGCTCAGAAACGGTACCGCAATCGGCACGTCCTGCTCTGGTGGCGGCCCCGTCTCAATTCTCCGCGACGATGTGAGGTCAGCGTTGCGGTGCAGCAGCTCCACCACAAGAGAGCCGTTCTGCATGACGAGCACCAGCGCACCATCCGCGCGGCCGTAGCGGCAGAACTTCATCGCTGTGACGGTGCCGTAGGTAAGGCTGACATGGTGCAGCTGCGTGCCAACGAGTACACGTAGTTCACCATTGCTGAGCGCGACGACGAGCCCACGGCCCTCGCCTGTGACGGGATCGGTGATGGTGGTCAAGTTGGTGACGGGGCACGGCAAAAACAGACTCTGTTGACGCTTGCCCTTCAGATTATAGTAGGTCAGTGTGTTGGCTGTTGTGGCGACGGCCACCAAGTTGTCGAACCGCGCCACGGCGCACGGCTGCGCGTCTGGCTGAATCACGGAGCTGTGCAGGTGGCCGTGCTTGATGGAGTAGACGCGGCCGTCGCGGCACGAGACGATGATGCGGTAGTCCACTGCAAAGCAGCCGGCCACGAGCACAAAGACAGGCGCACTCGGCAGCACCACCTTCAACAGCACCTCGGTCGCGTTGTTCTTGAGCACGTAAAGGTAACCCGCCTCTGTGCCGAAGACAAGGCAGCCTTTGCCGTCCAGGTCGAGCGTGTCCAGCGGAATGGACGTCATGCAGGTGACGACATCCATCTGAATGAGCGGAGTGGCGCGCATGCGCGTCACAAAGTCTGTCCGCTCCTTCTCCGTGTCCAGCAGGAGCAGCTCTAGCGTGCGAGAGGAAGTCTGCACGCCGGAATCGAGCATGGACTCCAGTTTCGAGACAGCAACCTCCACCGTCAGCACCCCGTCGGCCAGGTGTTTCCAGATGCTGGCCTCCTGCGCATCAATGGGAACAGGCGGAACCATGTAGCGGTAGAGTGGCTTGTTGTTGCGGTAGGTAAAGATATACGGCCCGGTCGCCACGGCGATCACAGGCTTTGAGAAGGCGTCGCCGGTGTCCATGTAGAAGGACGCGATGGCGCACGGCACGCCGAAGAGAGGCAGCTCACGCTGCAAGGAAGTCCCGCTAAAGATCTTTAGCTTCTTGCTGCCATCTGCCACGAGCAGCTGATAGTCACCGTTGCCGTTCACGTCGGCCGTTTCGATGCAGCCGGAAAAGGCGCTCAGGTTGGCAAGGTGGTCGCGAAAGGCATAAAGCCAAAACTTCTCCTTCGACTCGCCTTTCCCTCTCTCTCTCTGAGACATCGTAAGCTTCTACTGCTGTTGTCGTTGTTCAGGTTATACACTTCCGGCTTCCGCAAGCAGATACGTCCGCCTCTTGGTCGACACAAGCAGAAAGAAGGAAGCACGAAGCAAGAGGAATATGCGAGACTCGGTCGCACAAAAGGATGTGACCGAATCCTTATCCAGCTAATCACAGCATAAAACCTATCTCTTAATAGCAGATGAGAACTGTTGTTGTTCTTGTTGTTTTCTGCCTTCTTATTCTCCTTTCATTCAACACGGCAATAGAGAAAAAGCACGACGTTTATTTTTTTTTTTTTTTCTTGCAAACGCTGAGCACAAACTGATCAGGTGTTGGCATGAGGAAAGGCGAGAGCACCAGCAAAACGCGATAGAGAAAGCAAAAAAAAAAAGGTGGGAAGAAAAACAAAGAAGACACCGCCAATATTGCAGAGCTGTAGAAGAAGAAAACGACGCATAGGGCTGTAGTTTGCAAACAACGTGCTTGTACCTCCGGATCTATCCAGCGTACAAGGCACCTTTTTGTTCCCCCTCTTATCGTTTTCCCTTAAATGCAGAGAACCCCTTCGAATAAAAAGGTGAGAGGAGAAGAGAGCTAGTAGCATAAGGGTCTAATTTTTTTTTTTAGCTCGCTCGGTTCCGTTCAAAGCAATGGTAATTTTGAATGGCTTTAACAACACAGGCCCTTCACATTTTCACGGTTGTCTCTTTTTGCTACTGACACAAAATATAAGATTAGTCAAAGGCGTAAGCAGCACCTGTGCGACAGCTCACTTTAAACGTGTTGTTGAACAAAAAGAAAAATTTTAAAGCAGCCGAGGAGGTAGCCACTCATTCAAGCGTGGGCGTGCACACTAGCTTCTTTTGCAAAAGGCCAAGTTCATAGCAGCTGGCCTTAGACGCTGGGTCGGACGGGTTCGGGCTGGGCTGCGTTGCCACCGCCATCGCAGACGCGCCGTCGTTGCCCACGTCGTCGTAGCCCTCCACCGAGACATCGTAGTACACCCCCGCAATCTCCATCACCATGCGGCCGCTGCGCAGCACCTTCAGCTCTCCGACCTTCCCAGGCGGCAGGTCGGTCAGCGAGAAGGGGGCGTGCTCCTGAAAGCGTGGGATCTGCAGCCACATCAGCTCACCGGCCGACGCAGCCGCCCCTGTCGTCGCAGGATGGAGTTGCTGCGTGGGACGCAGGTGCTCCTCATAAAAGCGCGTGTTGGCCTCGTACGCACGCTGCTGCTCACGTTCCGCCTCACGCAGAAACGCTGTGCCGTCCACGTTGGGCGGCGCGTCTGCAGCAGCAGCCAGCGGGGCGACTGCAGGACCCGTCCCCGCATTCGCTGCTTCCGCCTCGACAGCCAACCGAGACGGCAGCGACGCGTCCAGGGGCAGTGGCGGGTAGAGGGCGGTGTGCATCATCGCACCTTGACGCGCCATGGCCGGCGAGACAATCACGTTCATCGAGTTTGCCGGCAGCGCAGGTGCGGCGCTGGGGTAGGCCGAGAGGTCGACGTGCCTGCGCGAGGCCTCCTCCAGGGCGGCGTGCGCGCTGAGGTGGTGGCCGCGACCCGTCTTCGGGCGAAGCAGCGAGGAGGTGCCAGGAGCATCGTCCACGCCGCCGCCGTCGTCGCCGTTGGAGGCATTGGCACCCCGACGGCCTCCACCACCGCCAGACGCGGATGAACCACCCGTGCCACCACCACCACCACCACCACCTCCACGCCCGGACGACCCGCCATGGGTGGGGTGCGACGCCGGGGCTGGTTTCTGCCCGGCAGATGCATTTGCTTCCGTGGAGGGCGACCCCTGTTGTTGCTGCTCATCCACGTAGAGGCCTCGCAGGCGTGCTAGCTGGACCATGCTGAGGTCGTCGGTGCTCTGTGGTGCAGGTGCACGCACGGTGGCGTCGTCTCCCTGCAGCACCAGCTTTGGCTTGAACTTCAAATTGGGAGCTTTTGGTGGCATGACTATGCTATTCGTAGTGTATTCTTTTTTTTTAGCTTCTGAAGCTGCGGTGATATGTGGCCACCGTCAAGTTGTAGTTGCAGGGGGACGCAACGAGATGTCGTGAACGAACACAACGACGAAGCGCACTCTCACTTCGCGTGGAAGACGAAGAGAAAAGGGGAAAAGGAGAAAAGGAAAAGGAAGAGGAGATGAGCGTGGAAAGGTAGAGAAAGACTGCGGATTAAGTTGATTGCTCCGTTGCCTTTTGCTTGACCCTCACAAATGAATGCGACATGCATGCAGGAGCATCGCTATACGTGTCAAACAAGATCGCGATGCAGACCATAACAATGCGAAAATAAGAGAAAGTTAACACGAACAGCGCCGCAATCTGCGTGGAATAAAAACGAAAAATGCAAAGAAAATTAATGTGTTGACATTATTCAAAAGTAGTATCTTGATACCCACTGGCAAGCTAAAAAATGGAGAAGCAAAGTAAGTAGTCTCATTGGCGCCTCTCCCACCTTGCTAGCGAATGGTAGCTTTTAAGTACCAGCTTCTAATATCATATCGATCTTCTTTTCTTCGTTTCCAACATCTTGGTTAAGGTGCTTTCGTTCTTAGCGCGCGGGAGGCACAGGGCAGGTAATGACTGCGTTGTATCGAGCAAAAAAAAAAACATGTACAATAGGACGCCTTTCATTCAAGGGACTAAGATGTGAGCATCCCACCAGAAAAAGAAGAAAAAAAAAACCCTATCGGCAAAAACAAAGCGAGAGAACCAACTAATTAGACATTGTACACAAAAACAAAAAGGGATAAACAAGCATAAGCAAAGCAATATGAGTTTGTTGGCAAGGAAAGACCCCACAAAAAGCTGCAGCCCAAACAATTTGCTCTTGGATCTCGCCACTCGTCCACGACAAGTTTCGAAGCATCAACAAGCAAAGTGTGACCCGTGCATACACTGGCAGAGAAAGAGAGAACGAGGGATGGGGAGACACTGTACACAGTGCCAACAACAACAACAACAACAAGAAAGAAAAAAAAACATCTTGAACCATTTTAAAACAAGTTGTAAACCTATTAGCGATCCTACTACCAGGAAGTAGGGCAAACAGTGACTTTTGTTTTCTGTTGTTATTGTTGTTGTTTAGTTTGTTTGGTGCTAATGCGGTAACCACCGCCGCTGATCTCTTTTGTTGCTTCTGCTCTCATCCGCTAGATGCTCATATCACCGTCAAACGAACTAAACCCCGAGAACAAAAACAGCGGGTAAAACGGCTTAAAGCGAATGTTGTTGCACCAGTTCCACGCACTTGTCAACCGACCATCGATGCAGCTGCCGGCGTCATCCATGTTGTCGCCGCCGCTGCCGTCGAAGCCGTGGCGGAAGAAGTCGCGCAGGATGGCTCGCTTCGCCAGCTCCGCACTGCCCCAGACCTCTCGCAGGTACGCAGCGTGCTCGGCGTGCTTCTCGAGATGGTCGATGTAATCCAGAGTGCGTAGGATGGGGATGATAATGCGGGACACCTGCCCATACTTGTCAATAAAGTGAAAGGCGTTGGGTACCTGGTCATCACCGAGGTGGATGCGCTCGGAGCCGACCCACTCCCCGAGCTCCTCCTTCGTCTCGTTCAGCACTTGCTGGATGGCCTTGTACAAATGCGGGGCTTTCTGCACACGCTGCAGACCCTGCCCCGTGGAGCGCAGCTCGTACTTCTCCTCGGGGTTTAGCATGTCCTCCTCTGCGATGGACCACAACACGTACATCTTTCGGCAAATGTTCTTCCACAGGGACAGGCTTTGCAAGACAAAGAAGTACTGGATGCGATGACTGTGCGAGAGACGGCTGCCGTCGGTGCCCTCGTCAATTGTGAGGTTCGTCGTCTCCACGTGCTCATTCGGCTTGAAGTGCGTCTTCAGCAACTCTAGCAGCCGCGTTGACGTCTCGACGTTGTCGTTGGAGAAGGAGTTGGCGTCATTAAGGCTGCGCACTACCACCTCGACCTTTTCCTCCGGCACACGATGCTCCTTCGCGTAATGGCTTACGACCTTTGCGACCACCACATCCTTGCCACGCAGGCATCGGTTCAGCGCGTCGCGGTTCCGCATGACCGGCACCGGTGTAATGCAGTGCGGCAGCCGAGTGTCTTTTAGCACATCCTGGATACTGTGTGCCTCGCAGTAGCGGCCCACCGTGACGAGACTTTTGACTACGTTGAAGCCGAGTGCCTCACGTGCCATCTCATTCTGCACGGCGTCTTGAATCATGTAAAGGAACTTCACGTAGTCGGTGCGGAGCATATCGGGGTTCATAATCTTATACCGGCGACACATCTCAACGGAGGCGCGAATGTCGTGCTGGTAGTGCGTGAACTCGTGGTCGCGCAGAAACTCGGCGGCCTGGCGGGTGCCCATGCCAACAATCAACCCCGTCAGCGCGTTTGTGAGCTCCTTCACGATGAGCAGGTCGCGGTTCTTGCGCTTGAGCGCGGATGCCGAGTCTACCTTGTCCGTGTAGGAGGAAGCCAGAATGACACCGCGCATCAGCCGCTGGGTCTTGCGCTCCTGTGGGCTGAGTCGCAGCGGGATGTGCTCTGCATTTTGGATGGGCGCGTCGAGCAGCCGGTACTCGTCGTTGAACACGAAGTTCTCCGAGGACACGCGTTTGCACCGCCCCATGAAGAAGGAGCCCATCCAGTTCTGCACGGATTCAGCAAGCCACGACGTTTTGCGGTGGGATTATGGGCTCTTACGCGTCATCATCATAGAAACGACAACAGTAAGAATTCACGAGAATACAAAAGGAAGAGGGAGTAAAGTAATGTGGGCATAAACATCATAGGGCATTAGCTGTCAGGAGCACAGAAAAGTGGGAAAAAAAAAGCGCTAGCGAGCGCACCGATTCGAAGTAGCACGGCGCAGACACACACACACACACACACACACACACACACTTCTCTCTCTCTCTCAAGTCGCTATTCGCATGCGCGGACGAGAAACCTTCCTTTGTCACCTCCTTTGTAAAGAGTGAGACAACTAAGCACTGAATTGGCATGCAAGCGCGCAGGTATACAACGGAGTTTGCAGCTGTGGGTTCAAACCATACTTTTTCTACGGAGATAATAAAAAAGAGAGACTGCTCGATTTGTAAAGTTTTTGATTACAAATCTGGTCTGTTTTTTGTTTTTTGTTTTTTTGTGTGTGTGCACACTTGCTTGCTGCGGGTATGTTAGTGTTATCACCCGTAACTGAATACACGTTGTCAGCTGTGCGCATTACAAGTACGGCAAGAAACAAAAAAAAATAAAGCGTCGCTGATGCTGTCCTTTCTTGTTTGTGCGACTGTCTATCCGTGCATCTGCTTGCCTTGTGCAAGACACAGAGAATCACCAACTTCGACGGTGCGGGGTGCCGACGCACCTATACACCCACTCCGTATACACACTCGAAACAAAGAAAACAAAACAAAAGCCAGAAAACATAGTGAGATCAAGCATTAACAACACTCAAACAGTGTAAAACGCTCGCGCACCATCACGCGCGCAACCGCCTAGAGGACCACCATGCAACTCTACTTCCCCATCACCCGGGTCACAAGACCTCCCGCGACTGTATCGCCATCTTGCTGCAGCACAAAACGCCCAAGCGCGCGGCACTCCGTCGCGGGCTCCAGCGCCACGGGCATCTCCGTGCGGAAGAGCACCATCGCCTGGGCAGCTGGCGGCACGCACTTCACCATCCCTTTGGACCAGTTGCCTGTCTTGGTGTCCATCTTTGAAATGAGCGCCACCACGCGGACTTGCACGGTGAGGGCGTGCACGACGACGGTAAACGTCGAGCCAGGCAGGATTGCCTTTGTCAGCGTGCGAAACGTTTGTATTTGCGCCTCGAAGTCTGTGGAGCCGCGGATGAGCGTGTTGGGGTCGCACCCCACACAGCCCGGGTACAATCCGGTAACGGAGGAGTTGGTCAGAATCTCCACCGTCTCCCCAGCAAAGGCGACCAGCACCGGACCCGAGGCCGTCGGCTTCGTCACCGCCTTCACCGCAATCCGCACCTCACTCGGCACGAATTGAATCGTGTCACCGGTGAACAGCTTCCCGCTCTCCACCTTGGCGTACAAAGTGGTGCCCTGTACGTCCTGCAGGCTGAGACGCAGTGGCCCACCAACCAAGCGGCTCTCTAGCGGACACTGGTCAATCATGTTCAGCAAACAGGGCCCACTGTACCACGGCGCAACGTCTGCGTCCAGCTCGCAGATGTTGGCCCCTGTCATACCGCTAATGGGACAAAAGCCGATGACGGCTGTGTCAGGGATGCGAGTTTGCTTCAAGAGCAGCTGCAGCTCCCGCACAACGTAGTCGTACCGGTCCTTCGAGTACCCGACCGAGTCCATCTTGTTCACTGCCACGACAATCGAACCCACGCCGAGGGTCTTGAGAATGAGCAGGTGCTCCTTCGTCCCGTGTTGCAGCCCCGTTTCGAACTCCGAGGTCGCCGCGTTGACCACCAACAGAGCCGCATCGGCTTGCGTGGCGCTGCTAATCATATTCAGCACGAAGTCCTTGTGCCCAGGGGCGTCCAGGATGTGCACGCGGCGATGCGCCGTCTCAAAGCAGAAGGAGCCGGAGTCAATGGTCACGCCACGTCGACGCTCCTCCTCGGACTGGTCCAGCAGCCAGGCGTACTTGAAGGACTCCTTGTGCTGCGAGCGGCCGGCCTTTTCGTTCTTGTCCACCTCGTCCATGCTCACGCGGCCCAGCAGGAGGAGCAGGTGGCCGAGCGTTGTGCTTTTGCCTGCGTCGACGTGGCCGGCAACCACGAAGGTGCAGTCCGGCTTGGCCATGTCGGGCTCCATCTCTAGCATCTGCTTGGTACGGCGCTGCGACGTCCCTTTCGAGCCACGCAGGGAGCCGGCGGTGCGGTAGGAGCTCGCACAGGGGGAGTGGCTGCGGTCGTTGAAGTCCTCGTCCTCCTCGTCGCCGTCGCCGTTGTTGTTGTTGCTGCCGCCGTTGAACGCCTTCCGCATCGCGCCGCTTTCGGACACCACAGGGGGCAGCCCCACCGCTGCCTTCCCGGAAGCCGCCGCCACCTTCAGCACGCCACCACCGCCGCGCTTGGCGCGTTCGTCGTCGCGTTTTGCCTTCAGCTGGAGAAGCGCCGGTCCGAGATCGTAGTTGCTGTCCCGCAGCGCCGCCACAGCCTCGGCCTCCGTCAAGGGCAGCATCATCGGCGCGTTCGCCTTCCATGATGTGTAGAGGTCTGGGATGGCCCTCTCCAGCAGGTCGTAGTCGCCGTCTCCTTGGGGCGTTATTGTGGTGAAGGGATTTGATTTGGCGGCGGGAGACGTGGTGGGTGCCGCGCCTGCTGCTCCTCCATCCTCCCCTTCATCGACGTACTCCCCATCCTCCTCGCCATACTCTTCATCGTAGTTGTATTCGTCTTCGTAGTCGTCGTCGTCGTCCTCGAGCTCCCCTGCCATCTCGGCATAGAACTTGTTGTGACGATTCATTTCTTTTTTGCTTTTGGGGGGTGACGATGCGCAGATAAGTTCACTGAGGCGTTGTTTTGTTTCTTTCTCTCTTTTTCTTTTTTCGTTGGTTGATTGGCTGGTTCTCGCTGTGACTGATCACCGACTTGGAACGTGTGAAAGAGATGAAAAGATCTTTATGAGCTGATGCGGACTGATTAATTAAAAATACTAGGTCGACGTGCGTTGCATAAACGTCGCGCTTTTTTTGTTGTTGTTCTTGTTGTTGTTGAGTGTAATATATAATAGAAAGCACCTATTCGTGGCGTTGTGTGTAACGATTAAAGCGACGCTATTGTTGACTGCGCGTGTCACGTGGCAAACTGTGCCTATATATCGCTCGCGACGTAAGTAGCTTCCTACAATACACAATTTGAAGGAAGACTGTAGAAAAAAGAAATTGCAGGAGAAAAAAAGGGCGACATTTTCAAAACAGGGAGATGGAGATCCGATGCTACAACTTACCAAGAAAAGAAATAGACCGGGTATGCTTTGCACATGATTACCACCTGCTTGAAAACATAAACACAAATGGTACTAAGGTGCCGGTAGGCAGATCTCTGTCCACCCATCGCCGTGTGAAGCAAGTTGCTCTAAAGCCAACGGGGAAATGAACTCCTTTCTCTGCTTTTTAAAAGCGCTTTACTGTGCTTTTGACAGTGGGTTTAGAGGTCATCATGTGTCTGTCTGTTTGTGTGTGTCTGCGTGTGTATATCGGTGCTCGTCGTGCATTGGTGTTCGCTCCACAAATAGAGTGTAGAGAAGGGCAAAAAAGAGCGCTGAGCAACACTCGTTTTTTCGCCTTTGGATCATTCATTAGAGAAAGAAAAAAAAAACAGACAAACTGCCTCTTGTTGTTGTCAGTGTTCCTTGGAACTTTTACCTCTTTTGGTGAGACGGAGTGGCAAACACTTATGTAGCCAAAAGAAGAAAGATGGAAAGCACAAGTTAAAGCGTCACAAAGAGCCCAACAAGGCTTCGTGTGTGTCGTCTCCTCAAGACTTGCAGAAATATGAAAAGCGAATAAGAAGGTAGGAAGTCAAGAGTAGAAGTGACTGCACGGCATTTAGGGAAATACATAACTAGCGAGTACCTGGAATCATTGCTCC
>JASAOD010001679.1:0-14663 GCA_030849845.1 Crithidia brevicula | reverse complement strand
CGCGTTGGCCTCCTTTGCGGCCTTGGCAGCGTCCTCGTGCGCTTCCTCCGCACCGGCCGCCGACGCCGCGTGGACGGCGTTGGTAGTAGGACGGGACTGCGCCACGGCGGCGTCCTGGCGGGGCATCACACCACTGCGACGGGCCTCGCGGGACTGGCTGCGTCGCTGGCGCACCTCCGCCGGCATCCGCATGTGGATGCGGGAGCCCTGCGTGGAGGACGGCTCCTGGGACAGCACGGCGGCCTCTGCGGCTTCGTGGGTGCGGACGACTTCGGGGCTCACGCCGATGTTCTGGGAGCGGCGCGCTTGGACGTCGCTGGGTACGGCCACACGCACCTGGTTGCTCTCCGCTGCCGCCGCCTTCTCGGCCTCCTCGCGCGCAGCTGCGGCTGCTACGTGTGCCGCCGCCGCTGACTCGGTCGCTGCATCGGCTGCGGCCTCCGCCCTCTGTGCCTCCGCCGCGGCCGCGCCGGCCTCGCCGTGGATGCCTGTCTCAAGCTCCTCCTTCCGCTCCTCCGCTGCAGCGGCGAGGTTGTCGTGGGCGGCTGTCATCTTTTTCTCCTCCTTCGCCTCGGCGTGGGCGAGCTCGGCGTGCATCTTCGCGGCTTCAGCGTTGGCAGCGGCGACGTGTTCTTCAATGAGGCGATCCTGCGTGACTTCCTCCACGGCAGCGGCCGTCTCCTCAGCGTGGGTGTAAGACATCGGTGGGCGATGAAACAAAAAGAAAAAAGTGCGAGAGTAAGCTTCCAACAAAAGCTGGTTTTTTTTTTTTGTGTGTATATTTGTGTCAATGTATAAAAACAATATCAGTTATTCGAGGAATCACGAAAAGACAGAACAGTGGTACACGAAAAATATATGAAAAACAGGACAAGGTATGCTTTAAGTAGAAAGGGGATACTATCTCTGCAAAGAGAAGGACGGATGCTGATACGTAATTGCGGGTATAGGCAAAAGGAGAACGAACAGTGTGGGCTGTAGTTGCAGTAGTGGTAGCGATGCAGATGAGAACCAACTTGGATGGGCAACACGTACAACATATGTGTGTGTGTGTGTGTGTGTGTGTGTGTGCGCAAAAATGCGAAGACGGCGCGGCAAGAAGAAAGGAAAAGGGTAGAGGAGAAACACCATGTCAACCGCTACGCGGGAATGTCTTTCTTGAGGATGGTCAACATCTCGTTTGTTGGGCTCCATAGCCGCGTAGGCAACAGGATGAATAGTTACCATTCAGAGACCCACTCACGGAGAGCATGCGAGCTTTACGACCGTAGACAAAAGGCTAAGATGGCGCAGTCAAGCCGGCCAGAATTGTCCCACTGGTCAGCTATAATAGAACAGGACACAACGACAATTGCATTAACGCTGCTTTGGATTATTTAAAACGAGAAAAAAAGGATGCTAATAGTATTGCGCTTCCCGAGTAGAATGTTGGGTAGAGAAGAAAAGAAAAGAAAAAGATGATGTGTCTGTTTGTTGAAGTTTCGATAGGTAGTTTACAACAAAAAGAAAAACAAACAACAAGAAGAATGAATTAAATTGCTTTGCAGGGTCGAAAGGAGCGTGTTACAGCCTCAGATTCGGTGTGCCTCTTCTACTGCATCACTCGTGATGCAATAGAACGAGTTAAGAAGTATTTTATAATGACGATAATAATGATAACACACACCGGGAATGCAACGCCCTTACGAAAAATAATAATTAAAGTAGGTGATAGCTTTGACACACACACACAAACAAGTTCACAGCTTCGAGGTCGCTCCCGCTGCCCTGTCACTCGTTGTCATCCGCCGCACAATATCCTCCGTAAAGACCTCGCTCTTCTTCAAAAAGGCAACCTCCGTGTACTCGTTCGCCATGTGGCCGCGGTAGCCACCTGGACCTACGATGATGGTGGGCATGCCCAGGTCTTGAAAGAGCCCACTCTCTGTTGCACCAGCAAGCTTCTGCACCTTGTAGTTTTGGAGGATGCTTCGCACAGTCTTGATGAACGGCGCATTCTCAGGTGAGTTGAAGGCCGGAAAAACGTCGTCTGGAACAAGCTCCACCGATGCCTCCGGGAACTCCTTTCGCATCGCAGGCACCACCTCGTTGTCGATGTACTCCTGCACCTCGCGCTCCACACGCTTCGCCACGCTCGTCTCCGTCACGCGCACGCTGAAGTCGAACTCGCACTCCGCGGGCACCGTGTTCACCGCGTTGCCGCCCTTGATCAGCCCCACCGACATGGAGCAGAAGGGACAGGGGTAGTTCGGGTCCTGAGGGCCGTTGCCGCGCAGGTCCACAGCAATCTGACGGATCTTCGCGATGATCTGCGCGGCGTACTCGATGGCGTTGCAGCTCGTGTTCATCAGCGCCATGGAGGAGTGGATCGCCTTGCCGTGCACGACAACCTTCCAGGCAGCAATGCCTTTGCTCCCCGTAATTGGCTGGACGTTGAAGGCACCATCGCCGACGAGACAGCAGTCTGCGTTGACTTTTTTTTCGGTAAGAAACCTAGCCATCAAAATCACACCCATAAAGTCCGCTTCTTCGTTGAATGTGAAGGCAAAGTGAATCGGCTTGGCGCGCTTCATCTTCATGAAGGTCGGCATCAGCGTCATGCACACTGCCAGGAAGCCCTTCATGTCGCATGTGCCGCGGCCGTACAGCTTGCCGTCCTTCTCCACCACCACGAAGGGGTCCGAGTCCCACTTCTGGCCCTCCACCGGCACAACATCCGTGTGGCCCGACAGCACGATGCCGCCCTGCGTGGCACCGTTGCTTCCGGGCAGCGTGGCGAACAGGTTGGCGTGTGTCTTGGCGGGGTTGTAGATGTATGTCGACTCGATGCCGAAGGTCTTGAGGTAGTCCCTGATGAAGTCCATTAAAGGGAGATTGGAGTTTGTGCTGACGGTGTTGAAGCTAACCAGCTTGGTCAGCCAGGCGGTGGAGTCCGTTGGGTAGTTCGTCATGATTGTGCCTAGGGAGGATGGTGCGTCAGTGTTATGGTAGAATGCGTAATACCAAGGGGCACTATAGCAACTCCCTTTCGGTCTAGATTACGTGGAGAAGCCAAAAGCTTGAATAATGAAGCATAGGGCTAAGAAGTTTCGGACGCACGTTTTCGTCATTGCAGACAGATATGGCGAACAGAAGGATTGAGACGTTGAAAATTTTTTTCACAGCGGCTGGGCTACAGACGGGGCAACATTCTGTTCGAGAAGATCTTCTGCCCTTCGCTGGCATGTTCATCATTCACAATGTTGTATCGCCAAGTTTGATTTTTGTGGAGTTGCGTCGCGCCTCTACGTGTGCAAGCTTCACCTAAAACGAGAAGCTTAGCCACTGCGACTTACATACCAGTCACTGCGATCCAGTACCTCATAGGATAAGAAACACAGTTTTTTTCTATAGATTAATTAACGATAAGGGCACGGATGGCGACAGAATAATGGGACGGAAAAGAAAAGAAAATTGTAAAACGTGCTGTGACAACAATAAGAATTGTACAACACAGCTGTCACTTACTAAGATTTCCACGATACGCAACCTCCTCCCACTGTCTTTGCGTGGGCACTCACTGAGGCACACCAGACGGAAAGACACAAACACAATTATAAAAGTAGAGGAAAATAAATGAGACTTTAATTATACCTCGGTCGTGTAATAATGATAAAAGGCAGCGTTCCAGGTCCTGATGGAGAGCGAAAAATAAATATTCGACAGTGCATCAGCGGACGTCAACTCTCCAACACAGAGGTTGATGCAAGGCGAGCAGGTCTTGCATTTTTCTCACATCTTTGAATCTGCTGTAATAATGCCTTCGCCCGTTGTCATCCGCCGCACAATATCCTCCGTGAAGACCTCGCTCTTCTTCAAAAAGGTAACCTCCGTGTACTCGTTCGCCATGTGGCCGCGGTAGCCACCTGGACCTACGATGATGGTGGGCATGCCCAGGTCTTGAAAGAACCCGCCTTCTGTTCCACCCGCGAGCTTCTGCACCTTGTAGTTTTGGAGGATGCTTCGCACAGTCTTGATGAACGGCGCATTCTCAGGTGAGTTGAAGGCCGGCACCGACCACACGCGGATAAGCTCCACCGATGCCTCCGGGAACTCCTTCCGCATCGCAGGCACCACCTCGTTGTCGATGTACTCCTGCACCTCGCGCTCCACACGCTTCGCCACGCTCGTCTCCGTCACGCGCACGCTGAAGTCGAACTCGCACTCCGCGGGCACCGTGTTCACCGCGTTGCCGCCCTTGATCAGCCCCACCGACATGGAGCAGAAGGGACAGGGGTAGTTCGGGTCCTGAGGGCCGTTGCCGCGCAGGTCCACACCAATCTGACGGATCTTCGTAATGATCTGCGCGGCGTGCTCGATGGCGTTGCAGCTCGTGTTCATCAGCGCCATGGAGGAGTGGATCGCCTTGCCGTGCACCACAACCTTCCACGAGCTGAAGCCTTTGCTTCCAGCTACAGGCTCAACATGGAAGCCGCCGTCACCGACGAGGCAGCAGTCCGCCTTGAAGCCCTTCTCCTTCAACCAGTTCGTCATGAAGGGCACACCGGCACAGCCCACTTCCTCATCGAAGGAGAAGGCAAAGTGAATCGGCTTGGCGCGCTTCATCTTCATGAAGGTCGGCATCAGCGTCATGCACACTGCCAGGAAGCCCTTCATGTCGCATGTGCCGCGGCCGTACAGCTTGCCGTCCTTCTCCACCACCACGAAGGGGTCCGAGTCCCACTTCTGGCCCTCCACCGGCACAACATCCGTGTGGCCCGACAGCACGATGCCGCCCTGCGTGGCACCGTTGCTTCCGGGCAGCGTAGCGAACAGGTTGGCGTGTGTCTTGGCGGGGTTGTAGATGTACGTCGACTCGATGCCGAAGGTCTTGAGGTAGTCCCTGATGAAGTCCATTAAAGGGAGATTGGAGTTTGTGCTGACGGTGTTGAAGCTGACCAGCTTGGCGAGCCAGGCGGTGGAGTCCGTGGGGTAGCTCGTCATGATTGTGTCTAGGGAGGCGACAGAGAGAGAGAGAGATATGTGAGAGTGCGTTGATCGTTGTTGTTCAGCGGTAGTGCAAAATGAGTGTGGGCAGGCAACGGTGCTGGGTAGCTTTGTGCTTATATCGGAGAGTTCGACAGAGGTGGAAAGCGAAATGCAAATGGCAGTAAGATGGAGATCCAGGATTCAGAAGTGAGTAGAAAGAGAAGGAAAGAGTGACAGGAACTGGTGGAGATGCAGCCTGGTTTGTGGTGGCGTTCGCCAAGCGCTTGTCGCTGGCAAAGAAAAGCCACAACAGTCCGCACTATAACGTAGCGTAGCCATCAAGACAAGCATGAAAGCGAGCATTCAAGGTACCGAGTCTGCTGTGTAGACTCATTAAGATTCCTTACAGACTTCGAGACACACACAGGACCACACACAAAAAAGCGAGCATTCCGGCATCCGATTTGCGTTCGTTGGAGGGCTCACATTGGTCTTGTGAACATTGCAGAGCGGCGCTTTGTGAAAAATAGCTCCGACACGCAGCGGCGCACAGTACGGTCAAGCGCACTTCAGGGCGTGCCGCACGGTATGTTCCTTTTCCTACAAGGACGCCTCAGTGTTTAATGAAGGTTCTTGTTGTTGTTTTCTTTTCTTCGCAAATTCCCTTTCTTGAAGGATTAACACTGAATATAAACGACCTCAGCTTTCTTCCAGAGACTACAGGCTACATCGGTGAGGGCGCGTCCATGCTCTTGCAGTCTCTAAAAGAAGCAAAGACAAAGACAAAGAGAAAGCAGAGCTTCTTGGGTGCAAAAGCCGAAGCGGGCCCTTCGCCGCAAGGAAGATCTTCAAGGATGAGAGGGTCTATCTGTGTATGCAAAAAACAACCAAAGACGTTTTCAAGCACCACTGTTGCATTGGGGGAGAGAAAAAAACAAAAGGAAGCTGCTAATCACAGTGACATGTGTCGGAGGCGCTCATTTCAGGTTAGGTCTGTATATAAACAACAACAATAAAAGAAAGGAGAACAGCGACTTTTTTTTTTTTTTATCTTCCATAACGGTAATTTCCTATCTCTAACTTTTTCAACTGTGTATTAATTCAGCAATAAAGAACGCCACCCTAGACGCAGCATCCAGAAAGTACAGCAACACACCAAATTCAGCAAGACGTACATTTGTATCACGTATCACGGATGCATCATGCACTCTCCCTCTACTATCCACGCTAACATTCACGGTGACCTTCCATCTGCGACTTGATCGGGCTCTCAACTTCCTTCTCTCTGTCTTTTCACTTGTTTGTAATGTCAAATGCGACGGGCGGAATCATAGAGAAAGAGAGGGCGAGGCGAGACCCCACTCGTAGCTGCAGACGCTGTCGTGATGTCCACAGTGAGAGCGGGCATCAACAAAACAAAGAAGTCAAGGATAGATTCGCAATAAAGAAAAAAGGAAACCGAAAGGATTGTGGCGCAGGAACATACTGTGGTCTGCGACTCACAAAAAGAAAACAAACGAAACCAAACAAAAAAACCAGAAGCGAAGAAAAAAAAAACAAGAAGTACAGCGAGGCTTGCAGTTTCACACGTGGAGGGAGACAAACGGAAGCACAGAGGTTTTCCCCATATCGCGTGCAGCCTCAACGGGTACAGACGTACCCTCTTCGCACAACAGAAAACAACAACCACAACATAAAAAGCCCACTACTCAGTTCATGGTCTTCTTGATGTTGGCCGAGAGCCAGTCCAGGCCCTCGTACAGACCCTGCGCGGTGGTACCGCAGCAGCCCTGAATGTACCAGTTGCGCTGGCGCAGGGCGTGCAAGCCCAGCTTCTCCGTCACCTCCGTCGTGCTCATCGCGTTGGGCAGATCCTGCTTGTTGGCGAAGACCAGCAGGGCGGCGTTGCGGAGTTCGTCCTCGACGAGCATCTTGTCCAGCTCCGCCTTGGCGTCCTTCACGCGATCGCGATCGTTGCTATCCACGACGAAGATGATGCCGTTCGTGTTCTGGTAGTAGTGGCGCCAGAGCGGGCGCAGCTTATCCTGACCACCGACATCCCACATGGTGAACTTGAGGTTCTTGTACTCGAGTGTCTCGACGTTGAAGCCGATGGTGGGGATGGTCGTCACAACCTCGCCCAGCTTCAGCTTGTACAGGATGGTGGTCTTACCCGCGGCATCGAGACCGACCATGAGGATGCGCACCTCCTTCTTCCCCAGCAACGACGAAAGCCAGCCTCCCATTGTTTTCTTATTTTTGAAATGTGAGTCTGACCGGTGGGTGAAGTGAGAACAGTAGAAAAAGAGTATAGAATGCAATAGAAAAGACAAAGAAAGGTTGCAAGTGGACTCCAGAGAAGATTCTCGGCCGCGTAGATTTTTTTTTCTTCTTCTTTTGGTAGATGTTAGTGGAAACAGGACGGAAGTGTGAGAGAAGTAGAGGAAGCAAAGGAGAAGGATAAGGGTGTAGAGGACAAGCGAGGCAGCGCTGTTGGCCATGCATGACGTAGTAGCTGTGCCACGGTGCAGTGGTGAGGCTTGTGACTCGTATAGTCATCGATCGCCGTGGGGAACAGAAGGCCCGCAGCATGTTGCTCATGATGCACTTTTACACCTCTGGTGAGTCGCTGCATTTACGAAACGCAGCAGCAACAACAACAACAAGAGCAAAAGGCCTTCACATGAGGCAAACCAGAGTAGAATTGGCGCGAGGAGAGTGCAGTGCGACACATCGCCGCATGCGGAAGTCCACCAGATGCCTTCCACCAAATTCTGGAAGAGAGAGAGAGGGATCACCATCACAGTGCCGGTTGTATTGATGTGCAAGACAAAGAGAAGAACAATAGCAAAACACCACAACAAGTACACACCTCACAAGGGAGGACAAGCACGGAAACCAGCACCAATCGAGAGAAAACAACGTGCCACCATTGTCCCGCAACATACATAAGAGAGGAGCAGAGAAGGAGAAAGGGCAAACGCAAAGAGAGAAAAGAAGAAGAAGAAGAAGAAGATAACGCAGACACACAAAAACAGGCGCTCTCGAAAGAAAAATAATAATAATGTTGAAAGAGCTCTAAATACACATCCGTGCATACAGACCAGAAAATAAGATAAAGGGACCTCAATTAAAAGAAAAGAGCAAAAGGGATAGACAAAATGCATGAAAAAAGAAAAATGAATGAAAAGACTCTCGCTTTGATTGGGCAGGTGGGGCATTCGTCTGCAAACATCCGAATAGAAAGGCAAACTTGCGGTTGTGAAGGGCGAATCGAGGAACAAACCTTTGTCTTGCACGCACCTCAGCAAGGCGGGGAGAGACTCCTTTATATATGTTTTCACCCACTCGTTAATGCGCACAGAAGTCAAACAGAGAAGCCTCGCCACGCACACACACACATGTATTCGTAAGAAAAGAAAAGAAGCGTGCATTCGCAAAACACCATTCAGAGCACAAAGAGCACCCGAGATTAAGAAAACAAAATTCCAGCATCCTTTTGGATCAGACGATAAAACTAATGGAGGAAAAAAAAAAAGACACGTTCAAGTCGCAGCTCTGAACTCCTGCATCGAAGAGAACGTTAGCCAGATATGCACATACACACAAAGAGAAACACAAAGAGGGAAGCGTCATGTAGCAGCGAGTAAGAAAAGGCAAGTGAGCACCAAAAAAAAACCCAAAAAGCGGGATAATAAGAAAAAGAAACAATTCTGCTATCGGGGTAGAAAAAAGGGCCATAATAATAACACACACACACACAAACAGCTCGTGCGTATACTTTCGGCTGAAGAAAGCGAGACGAGAAAAAAAAAAAGGAGGAGAGTCAGAAGCGAGATGAATCGGGGATAGGGCGTGTCCGGGCAAATGCAGGTGGGGAACGCCCCAGGGAAGCAATGGTGGGGAGCAAGAAGAAGGACATGTGAAAAGACCCGAGTTTCGTGGTGGTATGTATGCAGCTCTATACCATTCGAAATGAATACAATAAAATAGAAAAAGCAGAAGAAGAAGGAGAAGATAGCTGCCACGTGGATTCATACGCAACAGTTGAGAGAGACTCCGGTTCGGAATACATCCACACGCAAACAGACGCACGTGTGCGACAACAACAACAGCAGGGGGGAAAAAGCTTTGCCGATTCGTCAAAAGCAAAGTTAATAAGAAGTAAAAAGAAAAAGATACACGGTCGAATCAAAATAAAATCAAGGAGACAATAAAAGAAGAAGAGATGAAAAGGGCGGGGTGATCAGCCACTGCGCAAACATCAGGATCTTACGGAAAAAAAAAAAAACAGGAAGAGTCGAGCACATACCCACCATCATGATCACACAACTACTCATAGGTGTGTGTGTGTGTGTGTGTGTGTGTGTGTGTGCAGTGCGAGAAAAAAAGCAAGAGTGTGGCTCTTGAGAGGTTCAAAGAGTCAAAAAGAAAATAATAAAAACCTCCGATGAAAACCACATCAAACACCCCTGTTGTGCGTACCTGACAATGATACATTCAAGCATGTCCTTTAAGAAAAAACAAAACGAAGCAATGTGCGAAAGACAAAAAGAAAAGACCCCCCAAAAAGGGACAAAAACTTCTAAAGCGGATTAAGGTTCTACGAATGAAAGAAGAAGAATGAAACACAGTCGTACATCAATTCCCGGCCATTATCGGACGTTTCAGCACGGCAGAACCGAGTACAGCTATCCGACAGGGGGAAGAGAGGAACGGAGCATTGAAATGGGTGAGTAGATGTATCATTAGATCAAAGGGTGAAAGAGGCGGTTTGACATCATGACGGGAAAGCATATAGATTAATTCTTTATGTTGCTCTCCCTACAGATGAGGGTGTTCAAATAGCTGTGCATCAACGTAGCCACGCTGAAGAAAAAGAAAAAAAAAGAAGCGTGAAGACATAAGGTTCCAAGGTCTATATATATGTAAAAAAAACACGGAAGTCAAAAAAAGAATCGAGCAGATAAAGAAAAAGAAAAAAAAGAAGAAGAAGAAGGGAATTCAAGGGGATCAAATTGTGGAAAAGAATGAGGCCAATAATAAGATAGAAATAGAGAGAGAGTTGAGTGTTTTGAGAGGAACAAAGGCGGTGAGCGAGCTGATCTTCGAGAGTACAGCTACAACGAAGAAAACTAAGCAAAGTCTCTCTTACCACTCTTTCAAAAGAAAAGAAACACGTGAGAGAGGAAAGAAAGACAAAACATACAAACAAACAAACAAAACTATGCGCTGCAGAGAAACACAGAGGAAAGAGATATACTTAGTCGCGCCAAGTTCGAGGGTCCCAACAACTGACAAAGCACAGAAAACAATCCAAATAAAAAACCCATTCAGCAAGCTGCCACTACGGCGCAAAAAGAAAGTTCACTGCCATGTCGCGTTGCTTCCGTCGACTCGCCACTGAGGGCGATGGTGCGGTGGTGCTGCTCATGTTGGCCAAGGCGGCCTCCACGCTCGCTTTCACGTCTCGGCGGCGGCGCGAGGAGCCGGAGCGGCCGCTGCCGGTACTCGTGCCATCCCGCTCGTTGGTGGAGGTGGACGGTGGAGAGGACGGCTGAGTGAGCGAGCTGTGCGACCCCGCGGCCCCGCCATCGAGGGGGGTGTCAGAGGTGGCGCCGAAGGATCCGTGGCGGTGCACCGCGTGCGCAACGTGGCCGTCGTCTCCGCTGGCACGCGATGGCCGTTGCGGCGGCGGCGGGGGTGCGGGGACGGGGAGGGGCACGGCTCCTACCGTCCCTCTGCTGCCTGCGCTACTGGAGGTCAGACCGGCCCGCGTGCCCTCAAGGTCCCCAGATTCGGGCGTGCGTCCACCTGCGCCGTCGCTCCCGAGCTTCTTCTTCGTTGCCTTCATCCTGGCCACGAACTCCGCCACCGTTTCGACCTCACGTGCCGCCTCCGCCTCTCGTGAGCCCTTGCGCAGGCGGGCGGAGATGAAGCTGCTGCTCCCCAGCGTTGCCTCGCAGGAGCTGCGCAGGCTGCTGCGGCGCGGCATGAGGATCGACGCACCGACGGGGTTTGCTTGGGCCTCCTCGCTTGTCGGCTGCGAGACCTCCGCGCCAAGTGGCATCATTGTGTCGCTGCTGTTCTGCCACGGCGCGAAGGCGCGCTCGGCCAGGGGCACGGGGCTGGTGCCGCCGTGCATGGGGCCCTGATCCATGAAGCTGGCGATGGAGCTGGAGGAGGCGAGCGAGCCCGAGTTGAGGGAGTTCGAGTTGGCCGAGTAGGTGGACGTCGTGCGCGAGTATCCGTTGCCCGGGACGAGCGCGACGAGGTCGTTGCCGCCGCCGCTCGCTGCGGTGGAGGTGGACGTGTTGTTGCTGAAGTACGGCGTGCCCGCAGAGGACCACAGCGAGGGTGCGGCGGTGAGGCTGGCGCCAGAGGCTGGGCGGGTGGAGCCGCCACCTGTGATGCTACGCGGGGTGTGGGAGTTGTCCCGCTGCTCGTTGTTGCCGTTAGAGCTGCCACCGTCGGAGACGAAGTTGGAGAAGTGCAACGCAGGCGCTGGGGGCGGCACGCGGGTATAGGCGCTGGCCGAGGGCTCCGCCATGACCACCGCCATGAGTCGAGAGCGGCGCCGGGTGGACTGCGTGGTGGTGCCGCTCTGCTGTGCTGTGCTGGCGGACGTCGGTGCGATGGCCGGCAGGGCCTGCGAGTGGAGCTGTGAGTGGGAGGAAAAGTGGTCCGGCGAGGCCGCGTTGACCGAGAAGCCGCTCGGGCCACTGAGGGAGATAAAATTGTGTTGCGGTGCGCCGTGCACGAGCATCGGCACCGGACTCGTCATCTGCGTGTTGAAGACGAGGAGGCGGCTGTCGGGGGCGGGGAGGGCACGCAGCTGCGGTCGGCCCTGGCCGTAGGCGGGATAAGTGGAGCTGGCCGTGTCTCTCGGTGGGCCTGTCAGCATGGGCAACGAGGAGGTCGTCTGAGTCGATCCGTTGGCCGAGGATGAAAGCTGCTGTGACTGCTGCTGTTGTTGATGTTGCTGTTGTTGATGTTGCTGCTGTTGCTGTTGCTGCTGTTCAATGGCGGCTTTGGGCGGTGATGGCAGCGGTTCAACACGCGATGCCCGCCGAGGTGCGCTGGCGGCCTCGGAGTGGAGAAGCGCTGAGGCTGCGCTCGTGCGCCGCTCCACCACCCGTGAGCCCCGTCTTGAGTAAACGCTGCCCCGTCGTGCCGCCCCGACGACGCCACTTGAGGTGTGTTCGGTGCTGCCTGGTGCAGCGTCAACTGCGGCACTACGCAGCGGAGACGCCTCTGTTGGGTAGGCGGAGACGAGGTCGCTCTCTCCTCTCTGCGGCCCCTTCTCGAAGGTATCGCTGGATGGCCGCGCCGTCGTGGCATTGAGGCGTTGGGCCTGCGGGAGCAGCGGGCTGTGGACATCGACGACATCGCTGGAGTGGGAGGAGCAGACGTTGCGAAAGAGACGACGGCGTGGCGGCTGCGTCTTTGCTTGCCCGTTCGGCACAATCGAAGGCCGACGGCCCATGTCAGCGTACTAGGAGATAATACAGAAGGAGAAAAAAAAAAAGAAAAGATGAGGAGAGAACTAAATGTACACGTGTACGGCAGATGCAGCACGCAAAAACGGAGTCTGCCAAACTTAACCTTCCAAGACAGATAGAAGAGAGCAATATATATATATGGTGAAATGGTGGAAGGATATGAAAGCAAAATAATAATAACAATAAAAGCGCTGCCAGAAAACTTTCTCGAAGCCGTTGCTTGGTTAAATGAAATCCGGGTCGTCTAGCGAGCTGGCTGCTTGATAGCTGATCTGGCGATTGCTTTCGTTGAGTGAGTATGCGTATGATTCCTTTGCTCTTTAGGCGTCCCTCAGCTGCGTGAAAGGATGGAGGATGGACGGAAAGGTATGAGCGTCCAGCAGAGCGATTCCACGTCAAACCAAAGAGAGAGAGAGAGAGAGAGAGAAAAGAAGAAAAAACAACAACAACAACACCTTTAAAGATGCAGGGATATACTGCAGCGAAAAGTGCGTTGTGGTGGACGTGCGGTTTTCGAGATTCCACTATAGAAAAAACTTTTTTTTTGTTATTAATAGACGTACAAACAACGAAAGATAAATACAGAGTCAGAGGGCCCCTAGAGAAAGAAAAAAATCACAAGTGTGCGCGCTTCACGTCACACTTGTGTGAAATGATGACAAATGCGCTACCTCAAAAAGGCGTAAGAAAGAAGATGCACAACAGAAAAAAAGAAAAAGAAAAAAAAGAAAGCTCCAAAGAAAATAATACGTAAGGAAGGATAAACTATAGATACAAGGAAGTGCTACTCCTTCAGTGCACGGTCCAGTGAGAGGTGGAAAATCAATTGTAGAGGTTTGTGGAGGATTGAATCAGCTGTGGGCACCGGAGAAGTACAAATGAGAATCACCGCCTCCCGCTGTGTTGATACATCCAGTAGAAGCGTGAGGGGTTATCTTTGTGAGGATCACGAACACCAGAACTCTAAGGCAAACCTAAGAAGGAAGAGAAAGAAGAAGAGGATGAGGCCAGCACTCAGAAGTGCGCGTCAAAGGTCTATCTGCTTGTCCAGCGAAAACCTACGCGCAGAGGTTGGCGTCAGAATGCAGCTCAAGTACGGGACAACAAATCCAGCGTTGCTCCGTTTGATTCTCGCTGCAAGACAAAGCAATGGAAAGAGAGAGAGAGAGAGAGTTGTGATTCATATACATCGAATACAGGAAGGGCCGAATGAGAAAAATGAGAGAGATAGAGAGAGAGAGAGAGAGTAGGAGGCATGCGAGAGCACCATAACATACAGCAGCAACAAACAGCGGCGATGATGTGTGTCTGAACGTCGTCTATCCCACAGTCCACGCGGAAGCGCAGAGGGAAGAAATCGACACAGTGCGCGAGTATTGCCCAGACAACGAAGTTGACCGTGCGGGGACGTTGCAACTCCAACCGTTTCCGTAATCCCTCTTCTCCCAAAAGATGTCAGACACGTTGTTCTCCTTTTGATTTCTTTTGATGATAGTTTTTATTTCTTTTCGGTGTGTGCGGAGCGGTCTCACCCGATGCCGGGTTTCGGCAATGGGTATTCACACGAAGAGACGTGTGGTGCAGTAGGGGTACCGCACTTCTCCCCTTCACCCCCACCAAAGTTGCCAGTCAAACACTGCGTGTTCGGAAGGCCCGGAAGGGAAGAGGAACAGAAGCGAGAAGCACCGTGCCTACTCCGTAGAGGAACAGGGGGAAAAAAAACCCGCACAAAAACATAATAGAAAAGGAGAAGAGGGGCAGGCGAGTGAATGTGTATACAGAAGTCTTCATTCGCCTGTAGTGTATGCCGAACAATAAAAAGAAAAATAGAAGATGTGATGCTGGCTAGAAAGCAATTCCATGTATCGGCTTAAGGAGAAAGAAAGCGAGAAAGAGTGGAAAAGGAGGAAGGGAAAAGCAGAAAACAGCTTTGTAAGTGTGTGTATACGCGTTGCTTGTGTTTCGGGTCAAGCCAGCGGCTAGACACTGCTTGTTTTTTTTTGAATAAGGGTAACAAGACGAGAGAGAGAGAGAGAGACGCAGCTCCTTAAGTCGCTCATCTGCTTTACTCTAACAAAAAACAAACCCATTAAATCATCGCCAGGAAGCCGCCGTCCACGTCGAGGACGTGCCCATTCACAAAGTCCGAGGCAGCGGAGGCGAGAAAGATGGCCGCTCCCGCCAGGTCCTTCG